>PVIY010054404.1:0-14231 GCA_004026745.1 Myrmecophaga tridactyla
GAGAAGTAATGAGAACCCAATAACTACCAATTACAGAGGCAAGAGAAATAATAAAAATAATAAAGCGGAAAATGTACATAGCAAACAATTAAGGCTATTTTATTAAAACATTACTTGCTGCTCAGCAAACATTAATTCTTACCACACAAGGGCAGCCACTGTTTATCATCTGAATTTTGCACATTAAGAAAATGACACAGAGGGAGTTAATAAAACCCTCCAAACTCTAGGACACTTCTGAGCCCCGATTAAAAGTTGCCCACGCTTGCTCTCAGATTGAGATGCCATCTCTCATTAAACTCTAAATCAGCTCAGAGAACACACCATGTTTATTATTTTTCTAAAATCATGTGACTGGTTCCAGAGAAGCCAAGAGTATCTTTGGGATAAATACACTGATTAAAAAGATAACTTTAAAAATGCCTTTTTTTTTTTTAACCCAGTGGACCAAAATATATAAATCAGAGCTATTCTGGTCTACTGAGTACTGTAAATGTGTATTTAAATGTAACAAAATATCATCTGGAAATATCTTTGGAAAGTAATTACTTTACAATATGCAAGGGGATGTCTTTTAAATGCTAGAACAACTGATCCATTTTAAGGACATAACTTTCATAAAGAAGCACCAATATTAATTGCCAAGCTGGAAGTGTGCTGGCAAACTTAGAGTCTAGAGTGAATGTTTATAGATCAAGGCATAAATATCAGGAAATAAGACTGCAGAGTGGAAGACAGAACTGCCTAAACTGTGTACCCAGTTCCAGACCCCAGCTTCTGTGGCGGTGCCCCAGAGGGCTGGGCAGGTGAGGGTGCTTGAACCTACCCACACCTTCGCTCCGCTAATACCGTCTCTGCTGGGCTGCCGTGAACAAGTTGTGTATCCGAGTGCAAAACGGGGGTTGAACACTCAGACACCTATGAGGCCAAACCAATACTTTAATGAGTGAGACCTTGGGGACTCCAACTTTGTTATATTTAGTTTTCAGGATGGCAACTGACACTGTGTCATGGTCAGGTTCGTGTGTCAACTTGGCCAAGTGGTGGTACCTGCTTGTCTGGTTGGGCAAGTGCTGGCCTGTCTGTTGCAATGAGGTCATTTCATAGAATTAAATCATGATCATGTCAGCTGCATCCACAGCTGATTCCATTTGTAATCAGCCAAGGGGAGTGTCTTCTGCAATTAGTGATGCTTAATCTAATCACAGGAAGCCTTTTAAGGAGGATTCAGAAGAGACAGGCTCTCTTCCTGCTTCAGCTGGTGATCCTCCCCTGCAGAGTTCATCCGGACCCTCCATCAGAGTCACTGGCTTCACAGCCTGCCCTGCGGATTTTGATCTCTGAGTTCCCACAGTCACGTGAGACACTTTTATAAATTTTATATTTGCGAGTGTTCCCTGTTGATTCTGTTTCTCTACAGAATCCTAACTAATACATCTTGGTACCAGGAGTGGTTCTTAAGGGACAGAATCTTAAAAATGGGTTTTTATGAATGGTTTTCTACTCTGACTGGACTCAGAGACACTAAGGATTCTGATTCCGGTAATCAGAATGACACTCCCAATCCATGGAGTGTGTTGGCAAAAGAGATAGTCAAAAATTCACCATTTGATTCTCCTAATGCTTTGCTTGTAAGATGCCAGGCTCTGGGGGATAATATTTTTGACACCTTTACAGAGTTTTATGGAAATAAGAGGTATAGAGATGTTGGCTGGTTGTTGTTAGATACGCTGTCTACATTAAAAACTGAAACGGATGGTCTTAAGGCTTCAAACGAGAAGCTTAAGTGCTGTCTGACAGATGTAGACGTTTCTATGAGTATCCCGAAGGAAAATCTTATTTCCTGTAGCCGCAGAATTGAGATCTCTGAAAATCAGACTCAGAATCTTATTGTTAGAGTAGCAACTTTACAGCGTAAACTGAAATCTCAATCTTGCATGGTGTCTGCCGTTAAAGTGAGGGCATTGATTGGAAAGGAGTGGGACCCTGAAAAATGGGATGGTGACATATGGATTGATAATGATGTTGGGGGTGAGGTTGAAACCCTAGGTCATGCTGAGCTTTCTCTAGATAACCCTGTAATAGTCTGCCCTGAGGACATAGCCCCCCCACCTCCAGCCTGCCTTGAGGAATTCACCACCCAATCTCCTCCTGAAGGGATTAGCCCTAGAGTGATTAATCCTGTTTCACCAGATGAAACTGCAAATGGAGGCCCTGAAGCAAATGGCTTGGAAGATATTTCTAATTCTTTTCATGACCCACCCCCATCGCCCCTCATTTCTTCCAGACCTATAACTAGACTGAAGTCCCAACAGGCCCCTAAAGGTGAGATACAAAGTATCACACATGAGGAGGTACATTATACCCAAAAAGAACTGTGTGAGTTTTCCAATTTATAGACAGAAATCAGGGGAATATGTGTGGCAATGGATTTTAAGGGTGTGGGATAATGGTGGGAGGAATATAAGGCTGAATCAGGCTGAATTTATTGATGTGGGCCCACTAAGCAGAGATTCTGCATTCAATGTTATAGCTCGAGGGGTTAGAAAAGGTATTAATAGTTTGTTTGGATGGTTGGTTGAAACATGGATCAAAACGTGGCCGACGTTACCTGAGGTTGAAATGCCAGAACTGCCCTGGTATAATGTAGATGAGGGGATCCAGAGGCTTAGAGATATTGGAATTTTAAGATTGGATTTATTATGCAAAGCCTGCTCTTACACCCCAGGAATGTCCAGAGGATGCACCTTTTACCAGAACAGTGAGAAATAAATTTGTGAGATTAGCACCACCATCCCTGAAGAGCTCTGTGGTTGAACTTGTCTGTAGGTCAGATATTACTGTAGGAACTGCTGTTACTGAGCTGGAACCCTTAAACACAATGGGGATGAT
This sequence comes from Myrmecophaga tridactyla, assembly GCA_004026745.1. Lineage (NCBI taxonomy): Eukaryota > Metazoa > Chordata > Mammalia > Pilosa > Myrmecophagidae > Myrmecophaga > Myrmecophaga tridactyla. The sequence goes on from PVIY010054404.1 coordinate 2,893, forward strand.
GGGATCCTGAGTTGGCAGAAGCCAGGTGGGAGCACTTAATCACCAAAGACAGGGTAGACGCGGCTATTATAATAGACAGCAAACTCAAAGCAGGCATCAAAATTATATGACACGCAGAGATTTGTGGCATTGGCTAGTAAATCATGGGGTACCTAGAAATATAATAGAAGGGCAGTCTACTAAATTCTTGTTCGAGCTGTATAAACAAAAGAGTTCTAGGTCAAGTGAACAGAAGTCTAACCTGAATTACAAAAACACAGAGTCATGGCCCCTTAATTTCCAGACTTGAAGCAGTTTACAAACCCAGAACCCCTTGAATGAAGGGGAGGCCAGGTCCCTTTGGGGAAGAACCCTGTTACACTACCACAAATTTATACTGTTAATCTTCCGCCAAGTCTTCTCCAAGGAGACCGACGGCCTTTTACCAGGGTAACTGACACTGGTTCAGAAGTGACATTAATACCAGGGGACCCAAAACATCACTCTGGTCCGCCAGTCAGAGTGGGGGACTTATGGAGGCCAGATGATCAATGGAGTTTTAGTTCAGATCCGTCTCACAGTGGGTCCAGTAGATCCCCGGACCCATTCTGCAGTTATTTCCCCAGTTCCAGAATGTATAATTGGTATAGACATACTGAGCAACTGGCAGAATCCCCATGTTGGCTCTCTAACTCGTGCAGTGAGGGCTGTTATAGTGGGAAAGGCCAAGCGGAAGCCATTAGAACTGCCCCTACTGAGCAAAATAGTAAATCAGAAGCATTACTGGATTCCTGGAGGGATTTCAGAGATTACTGCCACTCTTAAGGACTTGAAGGATGCAGGGGTGGTGATTCCCACCACATCCCCAGTCAACTCTCCTATTTGGCCTGTGCAGAAAACAGATGGGTCTTGGAGGATGACAGTGGATTATCATAAGCTCAACCAGGTGGTAACTCCAATTGCAGCTGCTGTTCCAGATGTGGTATGATTGCTTGAGCAAATCAATACATCCCCTGGTACCTGATATGCAGCTATTGATCTGACAAATGCTTTTTTCTCAATAGCTGCTAGTAAGGACCACCAGAAACAGTTTGCTTTCAGCTGGCAAGGTGAGCAATATACCTTCACTGTCCTACCTCTGGGGTATATCAACTCCCCAGCCCTATGTCATAATCTTGTCCGCAGGGATCTTGATCATTTCTCCCTCCCACAAGACATCACACTGGTCCATTATATTGATGATATCATGTTGACTGGACCTAGTGAGCAAGAAGCAGCAACTACTCTAGACTTACTGGTAAGGCATTTGCGTGTCAGAGGATGGAAGATAAATCCAACAAAAATACTGGAGCCTTCCACCTCAGTGAAATTTCTAAGTGTCCAATGGTGTGGGGCATGTCAAGATATCCCTTCTAAGGTGAAGGATAAGTTGCTGCATCTGGCCCCTCCTATGACTGAAAAAGAGACACAACGCCTAGTTGGTCTCTTTGGAATTTGGCAACAACATATTCCTCATTTAGGTGTGCTACTCTGGCTCATTTATCGAGCCAGAAAAGCTGCTAATTTTGAGTGGGGACCTGAACAAGAGGAGGCTCTGCAACAGGTCCAGGCTGCTGTACAAGCTGCTCTGCCACTTGGGCCGTATGATCCAGCAGATCCAATGGTGCTGAAAGTGTCAGTGGCAAATAGAGATGTTGTTTGGAGCCTTTGGCAGGCCCCTATAAGAGAATCACAATGCAGACCCTTAGGATTCTGGAGCAAAGCCTTACCATCTGCTGTAGATAACTACTCTCCTTTTGAGAAACAGCTTTTGGCCTGCTACTGGGCCTTAGTAGAGACTGAGCGCTTAACCACAGGCCACCAAGTTACCATGAGACCTGAGCTGCCTGTCATGAGCTGAGTGTTGTCTGACCCACCAAGCCATAAAGTTGGGCATGCACAGCAGCACTCTATTGGAAAATGGAAATGGTATATACGAGATAGAGCCAGAGCAGGTCTTGAAGGCACAAGTAAGTTACGTGAGGAAGTGGCCCAAATGCCCATGGTCTCCACTCCTGCCACATTACCTTCTCTTTCCCAGACCAGAGCTATGGCCTCTTGGGGAGTTCCTTACACTGAACTGACTGAGGAAGAGAAAATTTGGGCCTGGTTTACAGATGGTTCAACACAATATGCAGGTACCACCCGAAAGTGAACAGGTGTAGCACTACAACCCCTTTCTGGGGTGTCCTAGAAGGCAGTGGTGAGGGGAAATCCTCCCAGTGGGCAGAACTTCGAACAGCGCACCTGGTTGTTCATTTTGCCTGGAAGGAAAACTGGCCAGAGGTGTGTTTTTATACTGACTCATGGGCTGTTGTTAATGGTTTGACTGGATGGTCAGGGACTTGGAAAGACCATAATTGGAAAATTGCTGACAAAAAGGTCTGGGGAAGAAGTATGTGGATAGATCTTTCTGAGTGGACTAAAAACATGAACATATTTGTGTCCCATGTGAATGCACACCAGAGGGTGACTTCAGCAGAGGAAGGTTTTTAATAACCAAGTGGATAAGATGACCCGTTAAATGGATACCAGTCAGTCTCTTTCTCCAGCAACTCTTGTCATTGCCCAATGGGTTCATGAACAAAGTGTTCACGGTGGTAGGGATGGAGGTTATGCATGGGCTCAGCAACATGGACTTCCACTCACCAAGGCTGACCTTGCTACAGCCACTGCTGAGTGCCCAATCTGCCAGCAGCAGAGACCCATACTCAGGCCCCGATATGGCACCGTTCCCTGAGGTGATCAGCCAGCTACATGGTGGCAGGTTGATTACATTGGACCACTCCCTTCATGGAAGGGGCAGCGATTTGTTCTAACTGGAATAGACACATACTCTGGATACGGGTTTGTTTTCCCTGCACACAATGCTTCTGCTAAAACTACCATCCATGGGCTTACAGAATGCCTTATCCATTGTCATGATATTCCACATAGCATTGCTTCTGATCAAGGAACACACTTTACGGTCAATGAAGTGTGGGAATGGGCACATGCTCATGGAATTCTCTGGTCTTACCATGTTCCCCATCATCCAGAAGCAGATGGATTGATAGAACAATGGAATGGCCTTTTGAAAACTCAATTATAGTGCAAACTAGGTAGCAATACCTTAAAAGGCTGGGGTAATGTTCTCCAGGAAGCTGTATACACTCTGAATCAGCATCCACTGTATGGTGCTGTTTCTTCCATAGCCAGGATCCATGGGTCCAGGAACCAAGGGGTGGAAATGGGAGTGGTACCATTCACTATTACCCCTAGTGATCCACTAGGAAAATTTTTGCTTCCTGTCCCTGTGACCCTCAGCTCTGCTTGTCTACAGGTTTTATTTCCAAAATGGGGAGTGCTTCCACCAGGAGAAACAACAAGGATTCCACTGAACTGGAAGTTAACTGCCACCTGGTCACTTTGGGCTACTTATGCCACTGGATCAACAAGCCAAGAAGGGGATTACATTATTGTCTGGGGTGACTGACCCTAACTATCAGGGGGAAGTAGAACTGCAACTACACAAAGGAGGTAAAGAAGAGTTTTCCTGGAATATAGGAGATCCCCTAGGGCGTCTATTAGTACTACCATGCCCTGTGATTAAAATCAATGGAAACTGCAACAACCCAATCCAGGCAGGACTACTAATGGCTCTGAAACTTCAGGAATGAAGGTTTGGGTCACCCCACCAGGCAAAGAACCACGGCCAGCTGAAATGCTTGCTGAGGGTAAAGGGAACATGGAATGGGTAGTGGAAGAAGGTAGTGATAAATATGAACTACAGCCATGTGATCAGTTACAGAAACGAGGACTGTAATGCTGTTTTGTTCATATTATACTAATTAAGTTGTAAGATATCAAGTTTAAGAATGAATGTTGCCCAAGGATTTGTGCCCTATTCTGGAGAGATTTAATGTGTTTCCAGTTATATGCAGGACAGTTGAGTATTGTTACATAAAAGAAAAAAATGTGTGTTTTATTGTTTTTATCTGGAAATTGGGTATGGTTTAAGGTGATATATATACCTGCCAAGTTGACAAGGGGTGGACTGTCATGGTCAGGTTCACGTATCAACTTGGCCAAGTGGTGGTGCCTGTTTGTCTGGTTGGGCAAGTGCTGGCCTGTCTGTTGCGATGAGGACATTTCACAGAATTAGATCATGATCACGTCAGCTGCATCCACAGCTGATTCCATTTGTAATCAGCCAAGGGAAGTGTCTTCTGCAATGAGTGATGCTAAATCTAATCACGGGAAGCCTTTTGAGGAGGATTCAGAAGAGACAGACTCTCTTCCTGTTTTGGCTGGTGAGCCTCTCCTGTGGAGTTCATCCAGACTCTCCATTGGAATCATCGGCTTCACAGCCTGCCCTGTGGATTTTGGACTCTGCATCCCCACGGTCACGTGAGACACTTTTATAAATTTTATATTTGCGAGTGTTCCCTGTTGATTCTGTTTCTCTAGAGAACCCTAACTAATACACTGAGTCTCAGTGTCAGGGCCCCCAGGAGGTAGGGGTGGGCCGTGGCAAATGAAAGAACACACGCTGCCCCCCATGCCCCACACCCACCAACCCCGCTCCCAGGCCGCCCACTGTCGCCAGAAGGCGTGTGGACAGGGTCACCCAAGCCCTGCACTTTCTAAGGCGACCTGCACATTTGGATCTGGATGTAAAATTTCCTATTTTTAAATGTTGGTAACTCATTCAACTCAAAATATAAAAACAAAACAAAAAACCCTCTGCAGGCCAATATTATATAAATCAAATAGAACATGCCTGCAGGCTGAGCCTGGCCATCAGTTTGCGGCTTGTCCCACAAAGCAAAGCTGGAACAGAAATCAGGTCATTGCTCTTAGGAGCAGCCTGTGTTTGGTTTTCTTACAAAGAAGTAGACAGGCTTGGACAGTCCCCAGGTAGGGTGAGACGCGGCTCAGTGGATGTTCTGTGACCACCTGAAGACCCCAAATGATTTAGGGGAGGGGGAGCAGTGTTTGTGAAGAAAAAGGGAATAAAGCACCAACAGTGGAGGCTCAGGCATTAGCCAGCAGGCAGCAGAGGCACTTGTGAGCCAAGTGGGTCTCAGGGAACAGAACCACAGAATTCCTATAATTTGTAGGGTGCAGGGAAATATGGGCAGTCTCCTGTCTTGCCATTCCAGCTGTCCAACCAGAGCTGCCATTTAGTCTTTACCATCAGACCTTTTCATCTGCAAAACAGAACTCTCTCTCTGACCTGAGAAGCATGGGAGAGCAGGCGAGCACCTGGTGCTGCTGCAGCTCACTCTGCACCAAAAGGGAAGAAGCCCAGGTTTGCCTGCCAGACCCGCAGCGGGACCAGCAAGACCTGTGCTCTGAGGTACCACAGCAGTTTCAGAGTCTGGCCTCAGCTGCAGCTTTTCCCTGCTTTCCTCTATCGCCCACTCCATGCCCACGCCTATCAGATCAACCATGGGGCACCTCCTCTTCCTAAGCTTTTCAAAGGCAGGCCATTTCGAAATGGCCTTCCAGATCTGCCTTGGAGATGAGAGTCCTCAGGACCAGGCTCCCACAGAAGCTGCACAGTGAGACAGAGGGACAGCCAGTCACAATGGGGTGTCCTTCAGTCACAGGCAGGGGCAGGCAGGGGCCTCCAGCTAACAAGCACCAGCCACCTGGTCACTAATCCCCTTCCAACAGGTCACAGTATCCAGCCACAGTGCACTGCTCTGAGTCTTAAAGAAACTTCCTCAGCAAAGCACAGGGCTTAGGGTGGAATATTGTCACCATGGCCTCCTTCCCATTTGCTGCCCACTCTCCCACTCCACCAATATCTGGAAATATTTTAATCAAAAGTCAAAACAGAGAAACCAGAAAACTCAGCCAGAATCCCCATCACTGGGAAATGGTGGCTGAGTGCCTAGGGTATGTCGGAGCTGTGACACCCTGGAGAGAAGGGAGAAGCTGGTCCCAAGGAGTTAAAAATAGCCACAGAGCCCAGAAGCAGGGCAGACACCCCGAGGAGGGCATGCTCACTGCCATGCAGATCATCCAGGCAGGCTTCTCGGAGGAGGTGATGTGGCCCTGGAGACTGGCTTTGGGACGGGCCCTGTAAACCCGGGGCTGATACTGGGGGAGGAGCAGGGGTGACTGGAGCAGAGCGCCGGGCCCATCCTGCCTCTTTCTTCCTCAGATGATCTAAATGGGGCTCGACCGTACATTGCTACCACATTCCACATGTCCCGGACCCATGATACCTGTGTCCTGCTGGGTCCCACTGTCAGTGATGGGTAAACACTGAGCTAATCGATGTCAAACAGCATTTGCATTTCTGAGATGGCTCATCTGCCCTATCTCCCAGGACTCTTCAAACCGAAATTTGAAATTTGGACAGATGAGTCAGCTCTAGACAGCTCCACTTCCAGAAATCTCATGGGGAAAAACAATTATTTATTTCCTCAGACAGTGCTGAGCTTATTATTATTATTATTAAATAAAAATCTAGAAAAACCCTGCTTCTCCACCTTCTCATCTTTGAAAGGCATGCAATTTGTTGGAAGACATATGGAAATATTTGTCATTCCTTATAGTTTAAATAGCTTTCATTCACCCATTCAAAGCACACTTCACAATGAATTATTTTGTTCATTAGAAATTCTGCAGCAGAACAGCGAGACGTTTGGGCTGGGGAGAGAGTCAGGAGGTTAGCATCTGGAAGAGGATTCAAGAATCATACACCATGCTGCTGGGTTCATCCAAGCTTCCTTTGGATGATTAAGGCAGGGTCTGAATGGAGTCCACGGTTTGGATTTCAGTTTCAGGGACATCTGCAGCCATCAGAAAATGCTGCAGAATCTCTGGCCTGGGAAGCATCTGTGTTTGGGGTTCCTCTCATGGAGCTTCTGACACCCAGTAATGAATGGGTTTTTCTGGCTCTATTTTAAACTGTCATCGTTTTAAACCACGAAACATGTCAAGTGATAATTAAACCTCACCACAGACAGGTAGTGTGAAAATGATTAGCTTCTAGCATTTCCCTCACTCACATTTAGAATATACTGAATTCCCAGGGCATAGGATCATTACACTGACAGATGAGAAAAGTTGTCTTTACAATAATTTATTTTTAAAAGAACCAAAATAGGACTAAAAACTCTGTTATTCCACTGGGTGTTAATATGAAAACTTCTGCCATAAACTAATTTTTAGAGAGGAAGCCTGGTGGAAAGAGTAGAAAGCTCACAGTCATATTCTCCAGCTCTGCCTCAACTAGCTGTGTGGCCTGGGGCAAGTCCCTTGCCATCTCTGAACCTTGGTTTCCTCATCTGACAAGTGCAGAGGCTAGCATTTTCACTATGCCTTACTCACAGGTTTTCTTGAAGGTATTAAATAAGATGACAAATGAGAAAGCTCTTTGAGAGGAAAAACAGTCTGGTAACATTATTCAAGTAGAAGTTGTTATTATTTTAAATTCTGTTTGGGGGGGGTGAGGAGTGACATGTTAGCACCGCTTTACAGCTCTGCTGTCTTAAAAAAAAAAACACATATAAAACCTCAACTCATTTTATATTCAGCTGAAGTTTCTAAGCATGAAATTAGATCTGACCATATCAGATAAAAGAAAAAAAAAATCTCCTTTTAGCCACAGCACTCCCCTTTTGTGTCCAAGTCTGCAGTGACTTACACAAATGATAAAAATTCAAATGAATCAGCCAAACAGCTGGATGTGAATACTTCTCCCAGCATTAAAAAAGAGAGAGAGAGCAAATAACCACTAAAATTAGTAAAACAAACAGATTGAAATGTATTTTTACTCCCACAACTCGTTTATCAAACCTGTGATTTTTTTTGAGTCCCATTTCTTCTGGCCGCAGAGGTCTCTGTTTCTCTCAGGCAGCGGGCCAGCGCCCAGGGCCCGGGGGGTGGGGGGGGCAGAGGGAGTGACCTCTGACCTCGAGGGAAATTCAACTGCAGAATGATTTGAGTCCATACTTTGAATATGAACATTTTAATCAGAATTATAGAAACATTGTTGAATTTCCACAGAGAATGTTTTCCTGAAGTACCTCAATTAAGTCCATTTTAATTCTTTAATCAATTTCCTATAGAGTTCGAAGAGTTCCCCCCTCCCCACCCTTTTTTGTTTGCAAACTAAAGATTGCAATGTCTATCTCAGAGGGTATTTATGAGAATTAAGTAAGATACTGAATGTGAAAGTGTTTCCATTAAGGACTTTACCAATATAAGGAATTTATATTAAAGGAGTGAAGCAAGTCTTTTGCCCCTAAACTGTCTAGAAAGCGTGGACACACAGGAAGCCTGCACAGCCTCTCTGGTCATATATGAGACCCAGGGCCTGTCTGAAAGCAGCCAGCCTGCTCAGGACCCTCTATCTCCTTCCCAAGAACGTAGGCTGTCCCTTCTGCAAAATGGGAAACACTCATTTCTGATAAATGTCACCAAGGTAAATACTGAAGTTACTTCTGGGGGAAGATTTTGCTCATTCACTAGGGCTGAGGGAAGGAGAATATCTCTGATGTCCAAAATGAACATTGGCACATGGCATCGAGGATGCTCATGCATCTCACCGGGTCCCTCCAGCACCTACCCCCACGGACAGTGGCGAAAGAGCAGGAGACCTGATCCCTGGAGGCAGCTGGGATGAAAGTGTCCTACATTGGTTATCAGGGATGTGAGTTCAAATTCACACTCCATTATATACTCCTGTGACTTGGGTAAACAAGCAGATCTGACCTCAGATTTCTTCTATGAAAACGGGAAGAGAATACCCTTTCCCCAAAATGCTACAGGAATTTTAGCCAGATCCTAGCTTGCCTTTGAGGCACCCCAAATCCCTTTGGGGGAATGGGTATCACAGACACCCAGATGTAAAAGAAGCAGTAATATGTACAGTGGATTTTCTTCCTTCCAACATCCATATCCCCCATTCCAGCAGAGCCCCAGTTGTCTCAAGAGAACCCACCTGCATCCCGCTCTCAGTTCATGCTGTCCTGGTGGCAGGACCCAGCCTGGGACTCGGACTTAGCGCAGCAGTGCATGGCGTTCCCCCGGCCCGCATGGGGGACGTGTGAGCCAACACTGCCTGTGCCAGCCTGAAGCCACTATGTACCCTAGAAAGCCATGTCCTTTAATCCTCACCCTGGTACCCCAGTGAACCCCACTTAGCTCAGGGACACCTCCGTTAGCACCCATACACAGCCCTAAAGGAAAGCTAAGGGTGCTGCTCACCTATTCCACAGGAACTATTTCTTCATTCGGAGTAGTTACGGTCAAACGGGGTGCACAGGAGTGGTTTTTGAGGCATGGCAAGGGTGAGCAGGCAGCTGAGAGGCAGGGGCTCCCCACAGTGGCCTCCAGAGACTGGGGCAGGTGGGTGCCCACTGGGCCAGGTATACAGGTACACTCGTGCCAGGCACCACCCCACCACGCCGGCCATGCTCAGACGCCAGCCCACAGGCTGAGGGACACTGTTGACACCCTACAGAGCCAGCGGCCAGTCAGGACCAACGCATTCCCATGGCACCTGCTCCCCAACTCCTTGGAGGGCTCAAGGCCAGCCAATCTTCCCTCGGGCTGAGGTCATCAGCCTGAGGCATTTCCAGGAACCAGCAGCAGCCCTGACCAGGAAGAGGATTCTGCAGAGCTATGGGTGAAGGTCTCCCGACCCTGCACCCCTGACTCACAAGGGCCCTCCAGGAGCTCGTGGCTCCTTCTCCAAGGCCGGGGCATGCACCAGGGTGCCAACGCGCGCCAGGGGGCCAAAGCGACGCCCTGGCCACAGCCTCAGGGGGAAAGGGCACCAGGCAGGGGAGCACGGGCTTCCCTGGGGTGCCCTGATTTAGAAGATTCTCTCACCCTGCAGACCGTTCCCAGTTTCGGCTCTGCTTCTGCTGGAGCAGACAGATGAAAGGTTTGTTACGAGAAAATGCGATCTGGAAATAATGAGAAAGCAGCTGTGGTGGCTTTTTAAAGAGTATTTGAAAGATGAACTAATTCTGATGACAAGAAACGAATTAGAACATAATGGTCAGTTGGATTCTGAACCTCATTTCCTAATAAAGAAAGATTGCCGAGCAGCAATGAGACAACACAGAAACAAACGGTTTCTAAGTCACAGGTAATTAACCCCAGAGGCTCTGCCAGCGGCCCTTTAGTGTTGCCCAGGCAAATGGCTTAATGAGATCTGAAAAGGACGTCAGTGTTTATGTGGAGAAGAAAATTTTCAGGATTCCTGAAAAGTAGAGCACCTCCTTCCTGGCTTGGGGGCCAGGCAAGGAGTGACGAGGACAAATGGTGGCCTTGACTTCTGCTGGGACCCGGGGGAAGAGTGGGAGCTTCCTGGGCAGAGACGGAACCTGCACGGGTCTAGGGGAGATGTCACCAGCTCCTTCCCATCACTTCGCGGGGCAGGCTAAGGGTGCTACAGGGTGCTACAGTCCTGTGAAGGGCTCACCATTTTGTCCTTATGATTTGCAGTGGTTCATACTCTATGGAGAACACGGCTCTTTCCTTACAAGTTCCAGATAGGGACCTATGCCAAAATTGTGCAAATGGCAAGCCCCAAGGACACTCCTTCACCAGCACAAATCGTCACACAGGTGGTGACTGTCCTGCCCTCACCAAGGCCCTACAGTGAGTGTTCCCTGGCCAACCGCGGAGACTGAGCTCGCTTGTGCCTTTGCAGTACTCTTCAGCAAAGGGGCCCTTGCTGGATCGAAAGAGCAGAGCAGCACTCTGAGGACGGTCCTTGAGGGCAGTGAGCCTTCCACTAGCACTGGGAGGAAGGCAAGAAAAGCCTGTAGGACAAGAGTGGGGTCCCCAGCCAAACAACCTAGAAGACCCCGTCCCTGAGGTTTTATTTTATGAGAAAGGGAGAGAGGACACAGAGCTGAGAAAGCCCTGAGCCACGGTGATTAGATGCCAATTAGATTAGGACATCTAATGCTGTATTCTGTGCCCACCGTGTGTAAGGCACAGGGGACCCTAGAAGGGAGAGGCTAGAACCTTGCTCTCCCATAAGTGACACCTGCACAACAGTATCAGGGCTGCCCTAGAGTACAGGTGACAACCACCAGGTGAGTGATGGGTGCAGTGGAGTCACATACATTCAACCCACATGGCTACCACGTCTGCCCTGAGCTGTATACACTACATGGCACTGCTTCTTCCGAAACACTGGAGAGAACTTAAATCAGCCCGGGGAGAGAAAGGGACAGGCACTTACCAGAGCCTGGGAGACCTTTGAGCAAGGAAAATCCTGTGCCGGGGCAGAAGACAGAACCAGGCTCCTGCGGGCTGCCTTAGTTTGTGTGTCAGTCCAAGTGCTTAGAAACTGTGGG
>PVIY010054405.1:0-14232 GCA_004026745.1 Myrmecophaga tridactyla
CATAAATAGTCAGAAAAATGATGCAGAACTGCCTAGCAGTGAGACAGGGAGTTAAAGAAGTAAGTAGGTACCAAATTTAAGGAGGGCTTTATATACCAAGATAAGGATATTGAACATTAGCCCAGAGGCATTAAGGAGACCAGAGGATTATATATTTATTAAAAATAAAACAATATATTCTTTTTTTTTTTTCAACAGAGGAAGAGTTTATTACTACACATAGCAGGAGAACAAACAGCCTAACGGCCCAAAATCTGTCTCCCCAAGTTCAGGGGGTTCAAGTTTCTTAAGGATTTTAGCAAGGGGAGGTCAGGTCATTTTGGCTAGTTAAGTTCAAAGCAGACAAGGAGATGAGTGTTATCATTGTCGTTTCAATAGGAGAACATAAGTTGAAAGGAGGGGAGGCAGTGCTAACACTTCAGCGCTTACTAAAGGTGTAAACCAAAAGGAAGAAGTAGTTAATGGCTGACTTCATTAGCATTAGGGCCTATGCTCTGCAAGAGGATGACCAGCTTTTATAATCACAAAGACACAGGATAAGGGCCTTTTACACTCATTTCAGATATCAAGGCAGCTGGACTACAATTTAGAGATCTCAGGTATTTCCCTATCTACTTCAATATTCCAGAAAGTAAAAAGGAATTTTTATATAATGATTCACTAATCAAAATCATCCCTTAAATCCTGATTTTTTCAGTTACAATTCCTCCCTGTCCTTTGACCATTCCCCAGTCTTGGGGGAAATCTGGATGATGACCATTCTGGCTACTTCCTGCTGACACAGGGGCATCAACCCTAAGGGTTTGGGGAGTGGAACTTCTTCGATTGTAGTTGGATATATTTTTTTCTCCTGAAGATAAACTTTAAATCTTTTAGTGATTTGCAATGATATCTTGCTCCTGAAAATTGGTCAGTTTCCTCTCCTTCAGGATTCTCAGCCATCTGTTTTCCAACATTGGTCCTGTGAAGGAGTCTGCTCTGCTGGGGCTCCAGAGATTCAGGTGTTCATCCCATCTGGGTCGCCAAGTTGTTACTGGACAAAGGCTGTGGATTCTTCTGCCCAACACGCTCAATAACCAGTTCCTGAGACAGCGGGGTTTCAAGGAGAGAAGGAGTTTATTACTACACATGTAGCTGGAGAACAGACAGCCTAATGGCCCAAAATCTGTCTCCAATATATACTTTTAAGTAGAAAACAGTAAAGGATTGTTTAAATAATCTCATAATTGGGAATACATGCAATTTATTTTCTTCTTTATTTGCTAAAATAACTTTCCTAAATATCACCTAATGGTTATATATTTTGTCACAAAATGTTATTATCATGAAACATATATTTTATAATAAAATTAAAAATTTTATTTCATTAAAAAAACCATATAAATGAAACCATAAAAGAATTGTGAAAAAAATGTGTGTGATTATTTTAACAGATTCAGGGATTTTTAGCATAACAGCAAGGAAAAAAAATCATGAAGAAGAATACCCTTGGGCTTTACTACATAAAATTTAAAACAGTGCTTAGAAAAATTATAAGAAAACATGGAGATTCCTATTAAACATAAAAATGATGAGAGAAATCATAAAAGAAATGATTGATTTTAGTACATTATTCTTAAATTGTTGGTGAATCAAATATGTCTTAAACAAAATGAAAACACAAAAGGCATTGTGAAAAAAATATTTAATACTGAAAATGCTCTTGCAATTCAGTAAGAAAAATCCCAGTAATATCTAAACATGAAACTTCGGCAATGGACATAGATTCATGATGTGCACACAAATAGATAATAGACATAATAAAGTAGTTTAACCTTTCTGTTAATGAAATAAATACATATTAAAATGAGAAACAATTTTTCCCATCAAATAGGCAAAGATTAAAGAAAAACTAACCACACATAATGCTCATTTCTAAAGAAGCTGAAGTAAGATCCACATTTTCATATTTCGTTGGAGGTGTGAACTTGGAAAACCTTTTTGGAAAGCAATTTGGCAATATGTACCAAGAACCTGGAAAAAGTTCATACTCTTTGGCCCAGTAATTCCCTTCTAGGAATCTATCCTGAAGAAGTAAACAGAGATGTAATAAGAAACAAAAAAATAAGAAACAATTTGCATGTCCAATAAGAAGGGAAAACATGCAAAAACAAACAAACAATCCCCCCTCACTTATATAGTGTAATAAAATGAATTTTTGGAAGGCTATTTAATGATGTGAGAGAAATGTTTGTGGCATATTATTAAGAAAATAAGACACAAAAATATCTTTATTTTAGTTTGGTTCCAAATATGTAAATAGTGATGTGAGTGTGTACATATGTCTGTGTGTATATGAGTGTATGTGCTACTGGACAAAAATGGTGGGTTCTATGCCTGATACACTCAAATGACCAATTCCTGAGAAACCGGGGTTTCAAAGAGAGAAAGAGTTGATTACTAGGCTTGAAACAGTAGATCAAATGGCTTATCGACCCCAATATCTGTGTCTTCAAATTGCAGTAACTGATGGCTTTTTAGTACCAAAAGATGAGTGGATTTTAGGATCATGAGCACAATGGCCCCAGAGGATATAATCAGAGATATTTAATTATTGGGCAAGCGCAGATTGATTACACACTTAGCCACAGAATGTATGTAAGAAAATGGCGGCCTTAATATGATGGTAAGTGTGATTTTTAGTATTATTATGAGATACAGGTGACATAAATTAAAGTCTAAATTACTGCACAAGTCAGGCAGGCCCATTTTGATTAGATACAGCCTCCTTTATCAAGATAACTTTGGAATTGGAGTGGGTTAGTTCTGGGCTGACCCACGGCCCTTCATTAATAAACATTAGGGACTGTCTTTAGTGATCATAAGACTCTAAAGTTGAAAAACCAGGTAAAAGGGGTAGAAGTGAAAGTCAGTCACAAGATTTTTACAATCACAAGGGTACAAGATAGAGGTTATACAATCATTATCAGAGATCAAGATAGCTGGATCATAGTTCAGAGATTTCAAGTATTTCCCTTTGTCTACTCCAATATACCAGAAAGCAAAAAGGAATATCTGGTATAGAGATTCAGTAATCAAAATCATCCCCTGAATCCTAATTTCATGGTTATGAACTCCTCCCTCTCATTAGATCATTCCTTCAATCTTGAGGATTATTTGGGTGATGACCATTTTAACTTCTTCATGCTAAAAAGCGTTGTCAACATTATGGGGCAGAGAAATAAAACCGGTGGTTGTTCTCTGAGCAACAGGTACTTCTGGGTTTCAGGGCTTATTTGGCATAAGAACAATCTGGGACTATAAGTCCTTGAAAAAATAATAAGTCAAACTTGTAAAGAGTCTTAGGTAGAGTCCATAGTATTCTTTAGGGTTTTCAGAAACACTGTTGATTGGGGGTTGGCATACCTTGGCAGTTTGCAATATCTGGCTGAACGTTGCATAAGAGCAACCCCCAGAATGACCTCTCGACTCTATTTGAAATCTCTTAGTCACTGAATCTTTATTTTGCTTTATTTCTTTAGGCTTATGACATTTTATTACAAAAACAAGACAAAATGTTTTTATTTGTTTTTAGTTCTAAATATGTAAATAGTGACATAAGTGTGTGCATGTGTCTATGTGCATGTGAGAGTGTGTGCATGTAGTGTGTATGTGAGTCTGTGTGTATGTATGTGTGCGTAATACGGCATCTCAGCTAGAACTCAAAAATTCTATTCTGTGCAGTTAGAGAATACTGCCTTTAAGGTCTTTTTGTAAATTTCAGGAAACAGAGTTGCAGTAACTTCATAGAATACTTGTGCATACTTAAAAAGTATCTGATTTATTCCCTTTACCCCCAAGCTCATATGCCTGGGGCCCAGGAACAGAGATAAGGTTACAACATGTCTAATGGATTTGAGGGAAAACCACCAGTAGGGAGGGACAATAGAGACCCCTGGAGGGCCATCATCATATTCAAGGAGGAGCCATTGTAACCCTGGGCTCCAGGCTCCATGGGACGGTCAGCAGGTTGAGAGGAAGCAGGGATTCTGGGTCTGGTCAGGCTGGAGTGCTCATGCTCCCTGGGAAGGAAAAGGCTGAAATTCGAGGAACTGCCTCACATGGTCTGAGTCACTGGGCTGGGGACCTCAGAGGTGTTGGGCAATACAATGAAATAGCTACACCCTCAAGGCCTTGAACCGCTTGGTGAAGGCAACCCACCCCATAAATGTTTGGATGCTGAAGGAGCAGGCATTTTCCTACCAGCCTGAGAGAGATGGAGGCAACAGAGAGCCACAGGGCAAGCAGAGGTGGCAAGAAAGTTAGGCAGTCAGCGAGAACAAAGAGAGACATTGGTGGTTACGAGTGGGCAGCTGCTGCCTGGGTGGCAGAGCAGTCTGTCAGCAGCATGATGCATGGGATGAGCCAGCAGCAGCAGCAGCAGCAAGAGCACAGGGAATGGCAGGGATTAGAGCTGGTGGCCAGTAACTCCAGGCTGCTCTTTCTCAGCTGCCTAGGGCTGCCACAACATATTAGCATAAAATAGGTGGCTTAAAACAGCAGATATGTATTATTTTGTTGTTCTAGAGGCTGGCTGCAGGGTGTGCCTCCTCTGTTTCATGCTGGGTTTTGGTGGTCCCATAACTCCAGTCTCTAGATTCCAGCCCACCCTAATCCAGTTTGGCTTCATTTTATCTCATTGCATCTTCAAAGACTGTCTTTCCAAATAAGGTCACATTCATAGGACTGGGAGTGAGAACTTGAACTTATCTTTTGGGGGACACAATTCAATCTATCATACCCCACTCTCATTCTGAGAACTCCTAGAGACACACAAGACAGAAAGAGCAAAAGAATCCTGCCATTTGATATGTGGCACTAGTTATCCACTGGATAAAGGACAATAAACTAATAAAATATACTTGACCTAGCTGGTCAAGTATATTTTAGAGCCAGCATTATTTGAAGTTTAATATTATGGCCATGAGCACTTCTAACTAACCACTGCCCCTAGAATAGAGCCAGGAATCCCCTCCTGTTATTGCTGGTAAATGGCCAACTGAATGGGTCCAATGTCCAGACGACTCTTCAATGACTCTCCTGGCCTTTGGGATATCCCAAAGAAAGAGAAAACATTTGAAATTACTGGGATATCCCTATTAGTCTCCAAAGTGAGAGGATGGGTGTGAGGAGAACCCACTGATTGAGACAAAAATGTTAAACTTGAAAGCTTTTCAGCAAAAAATGGGAGAGGGTGGGTATATTTATAAGTACTTTTTCCATTGCGACAAACAGAAACCAAGCAAACTGGCTTAAAAATGGCTCAGGCGGCTCATGTGGAAAATCATCAGGTTTCAATCCCATACTCTCTATCTCCTGTCTTTGCTTTAATTCCTTGTTAATTCTATTTTCAGCTGTGAAGCCAGGCATTAGGGGTTTTAAAGCTGCATTTAGGCAGGGGGAGAGGTGTACTCCCCAACTGCTTAATGACTATTTGGCTCATTTTTAATATTTCATATCATTTTAATTCATCTTACAAAAGACAACTCTACTATATTGCCTTTCTCACTTTTTAGTCTGTGCCTTTAAATAAGGAAAGTGGAGTGGCATCGAAATGAAAGGCAATATTTGGTGCTGAAGGAAAACAGAATGTACAGCAGAACTGATTTTAAAATTCAGAAATGGATAGCACGATACTATCTGATGCTAGCACAATTATGTAACTACCCTGAATGAAGTTGAACGTGAGTATGATTGAGGGAGAAGGCCTGGGGACACGTATGAAACCAGAAAGAAAGATAAAGGATAAAGACTGAGACAGTATAATTTAGGAATGCCTAGAGTGGACAATGATGGTGATTAAATGTACAAATATAAAAATATTTTTGCATGAGGGAGAACAAATGAATGTCAACATTGCAAGATGTAAAAAAAAAATGGATGCTATACAGGAAAAAGTACAATCAATACAAGCTCGGGTCTATAGTCAATGGAAATATTGTAATATTCTTCCATTGAATGTAACAAAGGCATAATGCCCAATCTAAATGTCAACAAGTGGAGGGTATGGATTCTTTGCTGAAGAAAAAGAAATGTCTTCAATTAGATTATGGTGGTGAAGGCAGGGCTATGTACTTAAGTTGGATTGTATGATAAGTGAATAAAACTGTATAAAAATTAAAGAAAAAAAAAAAAAAAAGAAAGAAAGGCAATGGTGCTCTCACCACTCCACCCCAGGGAAGGACACTGGAGTCTTTCTCTCGTCAATACTAGAGAAATCCTTTTGCATGAAAGCAGAACACCTATGTCAGCTGCAAGGGACTCAATGGATGGTTCTTTGGGAAAGGTGGTAGCAATTTTGAAAATCCCTGCTCCTGAGAAACCTGGAAGGCCTGTCAGCAAAATGTCCCTTGGAGATAACAAGCAAACAAAAAATGTATTCCTAAACTGAGCCTGGCATAATGAAAAGTGAAGAGAGAAGACACTGGGTTAAATGCAAATTCCTCCACCTATTTGCTAGGCAATGTTAGACAAATCTTCAAACCTCATTTTATCCCTTTGCAAAAGGAGTGTTTCCGTGTTCCTTATGTGTACTTAGTCCTCACAACAATTCCATGAGGTAAGTTCTTATTTCCCTACTTTATGAAAGTGGTAACTGACTTGGGATTTGAACTCAGCTCTGCTTGGTTCCACAGAGAGCAAGTCTACCTATATTACTTCTGAGAGCTAAGGTTTCAGAAGGGTCTACAAATCCAGTTCAGCTGCCCAGTGGACAGAGGCTCTCTGGGTCAGGATCTCCTAGCTCCATTTGGCTTAACTTGGTTGAGTGTGTTTTTGTTGACTTAAGGAACTGTGCCCCCGTGTGCATAAGTAGGTGCTTAAAGCATCAACTGGCCACGGTAATTGGAGCCACGGGGGTGTGAAATGAAGGGAGAAGGGGCTGAGGGTGCTTGTGGGGCAAGGAGTGATTCTAACTGGAGACGTCTCTGGTGAAGCCTGATGAAAGTTTTGTTAACAAAGCTTCACTCCTTGGCTCTTCTAGTTGGTTTCCCACCTTCTTAAATACCTCTAAACTTTGCTCTTTGTTTTCTTATTTTCTCCTAGTTTTTTCAATTTAGATAGATTACACCCCTTTCCTATTATCACATCTTTAACTTTTTATCTTGTAGGGTTTTTTTTTTTTAACTCTGAATGTTTGATTGTTATAACATCTTTGCATTGATTTTCATTCTTTTATTTCAAACTGCATTTATTTTTGTTTTTTAATCTCAGCTTTATTTTATTGAATCTTAACAAAAGAAACATTTTACCTTAGTATCTAGTCTTTTCTTTTAATTTTTTTATCACCCACCCCATTTTAGCATTTTATTATTCACATTAAATTTTTAATAGATTTATTTAAATGCAGATATAAATCAAATAAAAAGTAAATATCCTCCCACCCTAATCCCATTCCCTGGCGGTAACTACTGGTGAACAGTTGGGTGTCTATTTAGATATTTTTTCTGTGAAAATTGTTTTACCTCTCACATATTTGTTGCTAATAAAGATCACATCGTCCTCATGACTCTTCAGCGCCCTTTTTAACTTGCCTATGATTTTTCTAATTTTAAACTTTATTTCCTTTATTTTACTCCTTCTATAATTTGAATGGAATAAAAAACATTGCTCTTATTATTTACTCTGTGTTCAAATTTTAGAAAATCTTTCAATTACAGTAACATACACATATAAACCTTTTCCATTTTAACCACTTTCCAAAGTACAATTTATTAGTATTAATTACATTCACAATATTTTGTTACCATCGCCAGCACCCATTACCCCAACTTTTTCATCTCAAACAGAAACTCTGAACCATTAAGTGATAGTTCCCTCTTTCCCACCCCCAACCCCCTCCCATGTCACCCTTGGTAACCTATAATCTAATATTTGTTTCTATGAAATTTGCTTACTCTAGGTATTTCATATAAGTGGGACCATACAATATTTGTCTTTTTTGTGTCTGATGTATTTCACTCAATGTCATGTCTTCAAGATTCATCCGTCAGTGTTTTAAATTTTAATTATTTATACAGAGGGATAAATTTTTCATTTAAAAAAATTATTTATTTTTTATTGATATATATTATATATTCACATACCATGTAATCAAGGTATACAATCAAAGGTTCATAATATCATACAGCTATGCATTTATCACCACAATAGAGTTTCTTCTTTTTTGTGAAAAATGATGTATATTCAAAAAAGCAATAAATTTTAAAGCACATGGCAATATTTTTATCTATCAAATGATTTTATTGTTTTCCTTGTGCTTTCCCCTTACCCAATAACCCTCTTCTATTTGGGGCAATCGGAAATAAAGCATCTGTTCCTTTAAGGGAGCGTGTGACCGCAGAATGGACTTTGAACTTCTAAAGCTGAGAGAATGGTCTACACCATAGACTGTAAGACTATTTGCTTAGCTGATTTTTCCTGCTATGGAAGGGATAAAATTTCCCTGGGTGAGGTAGAGGTGAAAATAGAAGAGGGCATGAGAACAAGACAGAGATATGGGCCTTTGCGATGGGCAAGGGGAAATTAATAGTATTCTAAGATAAGTTTGGGAATTTCTCTCTCACATCCAGGGGACCTCGGGGAGAAGGCAGACCTCATTTATTCATTCAACAAACACTTAATGAGGGTTAACTCTATGCTCGCTGCTGTTCTAAGAGCCAAGGAGATAGCCATGAACCAACAGACACAGTTCCTTCTTGCGTTCAAATCTGTCAGGAACCAGCACGGTGGATAGTTGTGATGTGGCATGGCAGAAAGGGCAGGAGACACCACACATTTCTGCTGCCAAGAGTGGCATGGGAGAGCCTCCAAGATGAAGGTAGGAGATGGTAGTATATGAAAATGAAAGAACAGAGAGAGGAAAAATAATGGTTATCAGTGCTGGGCTCTCTCCTGTCTGTTTCCCTGATTTTCAACTCAATGGTTGATAGACTGAAATATCCAGAGAGCAACTAATCCTGTGCTTCTCACACTTGAGCCTCCTGGTGGCTTATTAAAGCCTAGAATTGCTGGGCCTCACAGAGATGCAGTAGGTCTGGATGGGACCCAACAGTTTGTTTTACTAATAGGTTCCCAGGTGATGCTGATGCTGCCCTAGTCCATGGTTTGAGCAACACCGATCTAAAGAGATGTTTTTGTAAAATTAGGAAAACACACACACACACATGCCAGATACCCAGAGAAACAAATGACTCTCTCAAGGTCATATAGCAAGTCCATAGAGGAGGAGGAGGCCTAAAGTATTTCTGTGGGTCTTATAGGACCACACACCCATTGCTGGACCCGTTGCTGGACCCATGGTTGGATCAGTTATTGGGGTCAGGGAAATGGGAGGCTATAATGGGTCAAGTCTGAGTCACAGGCACTGCTGGAGCTGAGGGAAGAGTCACCTCCATCCCATGTTCTTAAAGTGAGAGAAGTCTGTTCCCCCAGTGAAAACAAATGGAAGTTAGGTACAGGTCTGCGGTAGGGCCCCCAACAATACATTCTGCAGATTATAAACTATTATGGAGAGTACAAAGCATTTCTCAAACTAAACCCCATTGAATGTAAGAACAGAGGCTCAAGGGAGCTTGCCCAGGTTAAAAATCCCACTTGCTCTATAAGTCTGGGAAAGTTATATAACCCCAGCTATAAAGTGGGGGACAGTATCAGTACCTGCTCCACGGGGCCATTATGAGAACTGAGTGAGATAATGCACACAGGGCACTTAGCACAGTTCACAAACTGTGTCCTCATCTAGGGGGGTTGGGAGATGTCCAGTCCCCAACCCCAGTCCCAGCCATCTTCATGCCTGCGGCAGAGCCCACACTTCAGAATGGAGTGTAACCTGCACATTTGTAAGAAAATTAAGTTTAGGTTTCACACAAGATGGTATAGGAAAGGGCTGCAGAACAATTCAGGCAGGAAAGGAGTGCGCCTCTGACGTAAGCCTAGAATTGGCGCGGAATAGGTAGAAACACATTTAAGTAAGTAACGGCTAGGGTCATTGAAATAAAAAGTGTAATCAAAAGTGGGAACCTCCCGCCGGAAATTTGAATTAATTAGATTATCTGGATAGGCTGTAACCTCTGTGGAGAAACAGGGGCGGGTCTTGTAGGTTAGATGCATATTGCTGCTTCCAGCTGCTCAGCGCACCCACCACCACTTTTCGGGTGGGCGCCCATCCTTATAAGATTGTGAATAAATTCTTTTCTTCTCCACAATTGGGTGAGCGCTTATCCTCTTTCAAGTATGGTGTTCTTTCTAACAACGTTTAAGACCTTCTGGCACTGAACAGAAAAAAATATGGTTTGGGAAACTCTCTCGGTTGGGTTTGTGGCTCTAGGGCTCAGTCGGGGCTTATTTGTTGTTCTGTTCAAAGCTGACAATCTTGGCGAAGAGAGTTGGCAGGAAGGAGATTGGGGGTGGGGGTGGGGAGACAGAGATTTTCATGTCATGAGATACATTTAACTTTCAGCCAAGACTAGTCCTGGGGAAGAGGGGTGTGACTTGGCCACAGGGACCAGGAAGCATCCGGTGGCTTATGCACCCTGGGGCTGGGACTCAGGAGCCCATGGACAAAGGATGGGATGAGCTCCAGTGGCACCCCTGCACTCCCCTCACCCTGCTTCTTTGGGCTGCTGTCACCATAGTGCCACGTACTTTTAGGCAGCAAGAGCTGGGGTGGGGCCCAGGGAGTCACAAGGACCTTCTGCAGGGATGTTCCCATTTGGGTTGGGAGGGTGGGTGAGACTAAAAATACCACGTACGTTACATATTT
Organism: Myrmecophaga tridactyla; assembly: GCA_004026745.1. Taxonomy (NCBI): domain Eukaryota; kingdom Metazoa; phylum Chordata; class Mammalia; order Pilosa; family Myrmecophagidae; genus Myrmecophaga; species Myrmecophaga tridactyla. The sequence goes on from PVIY010054405.1 coordinate 10,802, forward strand.
ACTCTGCTCTTGTTAATACCCCAGAGAGATTGCCAAGAGTCACTACCACCAAGCCTGTGATTAAACCATAATAACCACTTTCATGTTTATAAATTTTGTCCTTGATATCAGAGAGGAGTATTTTTAAGCTAGAACTTGGAGCTAACAAATCCCAATGCGGGAAATGCTAGTAGGGATTTAAGTGAGTGCCTCTCCTGAAGGCTTACTTCCCAGGACACAGCAGCAAGGCCAGGCGGGATCTGTCCTTTGCAGTCAAATTGGGAGACCATGTCTCAATTCTTGAGGGGAGCTAATCACACCAGGGCACACATTCCTTTACCAAATGGGAAAGCTTCATGGACATCTACGCTTTTCTATCCTCTTAACCTCATAGGACTACTCATTCATTCATTCATTCAATTGGTCATTAACTAATTCATTCAATGTACAATTATTAAGTGCTTATTGAGTGCCAGGAACTAGAGATAAGGCTATGAATAAATAGACAAGGCCCCTACTTTCATGCATTTTACATTCTAGTGGTGGTGCAGGGTCACTGACTGGGGAACCAGACCGTAAAAAAATTTAAAACATGATGCCATTTTGTATCATGCATGTACTGTAAAGAAAAGAAGCAAGGTGAAATGCTATATAGTAACAGGGAAATCAAGAAAGTAGTATCTGAGCTGAGAAGGAGCCAGTTATATGAAAGCCCAGCTCTGTGTCTCTGCTTTGTTGACCCAAGCCCCTACTGCTCCCCTCCCTCCTAAACCTTCTCCCTCTGCCTTCAGGGATGCCAGTTCAAAGGTAAACATCTGCTTCCCCTTTACAAACCATTTTAACTTAAACTTAGCTCTCCTTCAAGAGTATTGCTTTCTTCTGCAGCTTAGGGACTGCCCATTCCCCACAACCCATTGAATTCAGGGTCAGATAGGGATGGGGAGGTTGGAGCTTTTCTCCCTAGTGCTTTTTCTATACTCATGTAAATGTCCCCATGCCTTTCAGGTTGTGTGACCTGATTATACCCTCCCTCTCCCCATTGCTGTCAACCACATTCTCTTAAACACACCACCTCATTTACTGAAGACTTTGGGAACCTGGTCCACAGTCTTTATATTTTCAAGTCCAATACTGACAGTTACCTGATATTTTAGCCTAAAAGGTCTTTAGCCTTGATTCTCTTGACTTTCATCTCCACCCCACTTCTGCTCCTTTTCACAGCTACAGCCTGGACCTAAATAAGCTTCATTTTAAAGTTTTACAGTTCTGTATCGCACCCAAACACAGTCAGACCAGGCTTCCTCAAGCCTATTCTCAGCATGTTATCACAAATAAATGAAACACTACTCCTTCTCCAAAGAGGCATGAAAATTAATCCAAGTCCTTACTGAACAAATCTTGAGAGAGTAGCAAAGGTGGAGTTATACTACACAATATAACAGAAGCTTTCCTAAAAATGACCTTTATTCATCTCTCTCCCTAAAGTCCCATACCTTATGGAAATTCTTTATCTCTTTTCCTTCTGGCCGGCTCACAATGCCCAGTGCAGCTAGTTCTCCTGCCTCAATCACCCCTCACCATCTTTTACCTCCTATTCCCAACCTTTTCTCTTTCTCACGTAAACTCTTTGCCTCTTTGAAATGCCTTCTGTGCAACTCTTCTTGAGTTCTGCATCTTTATCTATTATCCCATCAGCAGATCAAACAAAGAATCCTTTGCTCCTTCAAAAGTGGGGGGATGGGAGGGTGATTGTAAATATTTATCATATGATTTGTCCTTTTCATACCTCTTAGTGTCCATCACCTAGGAACCAACCTTCTGGTTCTTTGTTCCATTATTCTTACAACGCTCATCCTTCTGCCTTACAGTGGCCTCCAAAGTAATGTTCTCTCCTACTCCACCTATCCCCGTCTGATTCCTCTTATTCCCTTCCTAGTTTAGATCCATCTCAGGGGTGGTCATCTGAATAATCATTTCCTCCTCCACCTCTTCCTCCTTCATCTTTTGATTAGGAAAGACTTCATTCAAAAGGATTATTGCAGAAAGAGTAGAGGGGCTATTGCAATAGGGAGAGGCTCTGACCATAAGATCTGCAAGTGTCTCAGGGTTTAGGCAGAAAGGATTTTTCTCTTTTGGAGGATCAAACAAGGCTATCAAGAACCAGGTGTGGGGAAGTGGGATGATAGGGTGGGGTGATCAGAAGTAGACCTGAGAATGTTTTACTCTGAGTCCTAAGCCTGTTCCCCAGGAGGGACCTTTAAGGAGGCCTGAATGCTCATTCAGGTTGAGGGTAGACCACTATTCAGGGGATTGGGGAGAAAGAAAGCATCTTTATCAAAGTTTGGTTAACAAGCATTTTATTCCAATTGACCGGTGGGGATAAGCTGCTTAACTAACCATCTATGAGAAGAATGGGAATTTGGGGCATCTGTGTCTGGCCTTGTCATAGGTATACAAGGGGGCTATCTGTGAGTCTTCTCAAAATCATGGACAAAAGGGTGGTTCTTTGCATTAAGCCATTTTCCAGAACACAAAGAGTAAGGGTATTTCTTAACCTTCACTGTTTTCCAGGATCAAAGGGCCCAGGTAAAATCCAACATTGTTAGCCCCATGCTATTTTTTAAGATGAATGATATTAATTTGTCACTGAACAACTCAGGGGCATCATAGATCTCTTGAGTGGGGTGAAGCAGAGTCTAAGAAACAGTCTTCTGAAGCCTTTTCCTGGCATTGAACCTACAAAATCAGTTGAGCCATCTGTTGAGAGGTGGTAACAAGGGTCAGTTGTTTGTCAGCTCGTTAAGAGGGATGCCTGGCATAGCCCTTTATCTAGGTCTTTGAGACAATTCTTTTTTATTGAAGACAAGACCTCTAGCCTGTAGTTGATTGCAAAGCACTTTCAGGGAAGCATCAGAGTAAAATAACAACAAAAATCCCCAAATTGCTTAATATGAGGGCTGAAGGGTTCCCACCAGTAATTGTGAAAGAGACCTTTAGGATGCCCTTTGCCACGATGCATGATCTCATAGAAGTTGTGGATTAAATTTTGGGTGAGGGACTAAGGAGAGACCAAGCAGCCATCTGTGTGTCAGCAAATGCTGGACTCATGGAGCTTCTTATCAATCCTTTTGCTCGTCCATGACCAGGTCGTACTCCCATTTCCTTCTACCTGGATCCAGCTGTGCCTGAAGCCAATCGTGTTTGGACTTTCCAGTTAGGAGAACAAGTAATTACTCTCCTGACTTTTCTGGGGTTTTTTTTGTTTGTTTAATTTAAATTGGTTTTACCGGAAGTCAAATATTCCTGACAAATAGAATTAATGACCCCATAGCTCACAGAAGTTACGGGGGAGGAAGGAAAAAAAAGCCCCTTTTAATGGACATTCATTTAGGAGTAGCTGTTGATTTGACTTGGGGTTCAACCTGTGCAGATTCTGAGGACAAATTCATGAG
>PVIY010054406.1:0-14246 GCA_004026745.1 Myrmecophaga tridactyla
AGTGCAGCGTACCCCAAAGAGAATAGATCCAAATAGACATACTCCAAGACATTTACTAATCAGAATGTCAGAGGTCAAAGAGAAAGAGAGAATCTTGAAAGCAGCAAGAGAAAAGCAATCAATCACATACAAGGGAAGCCAAATAAGACTATGCGTAGATTTCTCAACAGAAACCATGGAGGCAAGAAAACAGTGGGATCATATATTTAAATTATTAAAAGAGAAAAACTGCCAACCAAGAATTCTATATCCAGCAAAATTGTCCTTCAAAAATGAGGGAGAAATTAAAACATTTTCAGACAAAAAATCACTGAGAGAATTCATGACCAAGAGACCAGTTCTGCAAGAAATACTAAAGGGAGCACTAGAGATAATATCTAAAATAATAAAATATATAGGAATAAATTTAACTAAGGGTAGAAGAGACTACAAACATCATTGAAAGAAATTAAAAGAAGACCTAATAAATGGAAAGACATCCCATATTCATGGATTGGGAGAGTTAGCATTGTTAATATGTCAGTATTACCCAAAGCAATATATAAATTCAATGCAACCCCTATTAAAATTAGAGCAGCCTTTTTTTGCAGAAAACCAATCCTCAAATTTATGGAATTGAAAGGGGCCCTGAAATAGCCAAAACAATCTTGAAAAAGAAGAACAGGGTTGGAGGACTCACATTTTCCAATTTCGAATTGTATTACAAAGGAACAGTAATCAAAAGCGTGTGGTACGGAAGAGCTGAAAGCAGTGACATGAACAGATATTTACACACTGGTGTTCATAGTGGCACTATTCACAATTGCCAAAAGAAGGAGACAATCCAAGTGCCCACCAACAGACCATGAGATAAACAAAATGTGATGTTTACATACGATGGAATATTATGCAGCAATAAGACAAAATGAGGCCCCAAAGCATATGACAACAGGGATGAACCTGGAGGACACGAGGCTGAGTGGAATAAGGCAGACTCTAAAGGACAGATACTGTATGACTTCATACTACGACTATGATAAAGGTAAACTCAGAGGTTTGTACTGTAGATTATAGAGGACATAGAGGTACACAAATGCTAGAGATGGAGGGAAGGTTGCCCAATGAGGTTGAATTCAAGATGTAAGGGAATGGCTAGAAGTGATGGAACTAATTGGAGGAGTTATAAGCAGCATTGAAGGTGAATATGATTGAAAGGGGATGTATAAGTGCTATGTATCCCACTGATGAAAGCTACAATTATAAATAAGTTCTCACATGAACAACTTCAAAGGTTTGGTCTTGTACAAAGAGTCAATAATAGAGGGGTATTTGCATGCGATGGCCAATAGTTAACAGGAAAACAGCGACAATACCCCAGCAATACCAGGGGTAAATAATTGGCAGGAGGGAGGCACAAGAGATAGAGGGAAATTTTGATTTGATATTGGGTGAGGTGGTGTTTATCTATTCTTTGTCTCTTTAAACCAATGAAAATTGTCTAAAATTGAGAGTGCTGCTGATTGTGCAACCAACTGAGGAGACCATAAGACATGGTTTGTTTATTTTGGAAATTATCCATGATGGAGGGGGCTGAAGGGTACAATGACTGAGAAGCTGAAAGGCCAGCTGTGATACATATATTTATTTGATGGAATATCGTGCAGGCACAAAAAGAGAGAACGTCGTGAGGCACACAACAAACTGAATGAAGTTTGGGGGCAATGTGTTGTGCAAAATAAGCCAGAAACAAAAGAACAAATATGCTATGGTCTCTTTCAGAAAATACTTATAAGGAAATTGGAGCCTAGATTGTAAGCTCTTACAGCAGACACACTTAATACACACAGTCTGAAGTTGTAAGTGTATTTCTAGATTCTGAGACACTGAACTGTATGTACATAAGCTGGTATTTCCCTGGAACTGCAACACCTCAGTAATGGAGTGCTGCGGCCCTGAAAGTTAGCATTGCTACATAAAATAACAGTTAGAGGAACTGAAAAAGAGATCAGGTTTCAATTAGAGGTAAAAACGAAGCTGATATGACTGGGCCTAAGGTAAATCAGAATACAGGGTAAAGGATGATAGTATATGTACTCTAGAGCTTAATCTATTATAGGAGAACAATACAGTATTTTGCATCAAGAAACACAAAGAGGTTTATTGTGTCTAGAATCTAAATGTTCTGTGACACACAACCTAACTCAACCTGTCTGGATAGCTCATTTATAGAACCCAAAACTCATGGAGCCCAGAATGAAAACAAGGCCTTGTAATTCTGCATCGTTTAATCTAATACCTGGATATATCTCAGACTATGGTGGGTTGATAATTAAAAAGTATTGGTAGTCACTTGAGGAACCAAAGGAAAAAAAAATGTGGAACTATTAAACTTTCCCATCTGGGAAATCCCTTGTATCCTCTCAAACATTGGGGACTCCTAAGAAAATAGGCCAAGCCCTTGATTTTAAGGCTTCCCCTTATGAAACATATTTCTGTGGCAGAGAAGCTAAAACTACCATAATTGCTTCCAGAAAACCTCTTTTGTTGCTCAGATGTGGCCTCTCTCTCTCTCTCTCTAAGCCCAACACTGCAAGGAAAATCATTACCCTCCCCCTCTCCCTACGTGGAATATGACATTCATGGGTGAAAGTCTCCCTGAGAACACAGGGCATGACTCCCAGGGATGATTTTGGTCCTTACACCGTGGGATCGACAACACTTTCCTGACCGAAAGGGGCAAAAGAAGTATAATGAAATAAGGCATCAGTGGCTAAGAGAGTTCAGAGTCAAGGTATTCTGGAGGCTACTCTTATGCAGACTTCAGCCAGACATCGCTAATTCCTATGGTTTGCCAAACCCCAATGAACATCATCACTGTTAACTCTTAAGAACACCTAGGGTTCTAACTGAGACTCTAGAAAAGTTTTATGCACTAAGTTTATTTTCCCGAAACCCAAAACCTCCAGAGGGTTCCTAGGCCAGGTGAATCCTGTAACCCAGAGGGACCAGCTTCTCCAAGATTATCAACTTATTACATACCCTGTCTCTTTTTGTTGACACCCCATATCAACATGAAAAAGTTAGAATGGGCATTGCCTAAAGAGCACTATAGATTGGGAGAGGGATCAAAGGAGAAGGAGTTACAACAGAGAAAATAGGATTTAACAAATGAGGATGACTGCTGAATCACTATATTGATATATCTTTTAGCCTCCAGTGTTTTGGAGCAGCTCGAAGGAAAAATCGGAAATAGTGGAATGGCAACTGCTTTAGTCTGCCAAAGCTGCCAGAATGCAACATACCAGAAATGGATTGGCTTAAAAAAAAGGGGATTTATTTAGTTAACATATAGTTCTTCAGAGGAAAGGCAGCTAACTTTCAATGAGGTTCTCTTACATGGGAAAGCACAGGGCGATCTCTGCTGGCCTTCTCCCTAGGATTCTGGGTTCCAACAGCTTTCCCCAGGGTGATTTCTTTCTGCATCGCCAAAGGCCTGGGCTGAGCTGCGAGTGCTGAGATGAGGTATGCTGAGCTGCTTGGGCTGTGCTGCATTGAGCTCTCTCATTTAAGCACCAGCCAATTAAGTCAAACGTCCTTCATTGCAGCAGGCATGCCTCCTAGCTGACTGCAGATGTAAATCAGCAACAGATGAGGTTCACATACCATTGGCTCATGTCCACAGTAACAGAACTAGGTGCCTTCACCTGCCCAAGTTGACACCTGGACCTAACTACCACAGTAACCCATGACCAACTCTCAAATCTACTTTGTAATATTTGTTAAAACGTACTTTGAAAATTATTGTTTTATCTTCTTTTCTTTGTATTTATGTTATATTTTACAATAAAAAAATTTTTAATTGCATGGTGCTAGCATACAGATAGATAAATAGATCAGTAGAACAGAACTAAAAGTACAGAAATATACACATCTACAGATAGTTGATTTTCGACAAGGGTGCTAACTACATGCAGTGGGGAAAGAATAGTCTCTTCAACAAATGGTGCTGGGAAAACTCCATTTCCCCATGCAGAAGAATGAAGTTAGACCTCTAACTCACACCATATACAAAAATCAACTCAGAATGGATCAAAGACCTAAACACAAAAGCTAAAACTATAAAACTCTTAGACAAAAACATGGGGGCAAATCTTCATGACCTGGGATTTGGCAATGGATTCTTAGAAATGACAGCAAAAGAATAAGCAAAGGGCGGGCCATGGTGACTCAGCAGGCAGAGTTCTCGCCTGTGATGCCAGAGGACCCGGGTTCGATTCCCGGTGCCTGCCCATGTTAAAAAAAAAAAAAAAAAGAAAAGAATAAGCAAAAAAAGAAACAAATTCTATTTCATCAAAAATTTAAAACTTCTGTGTATTAAAGGAAATTATCACAAAGTGAAACGATAATCTATAGAATGGGAGAAAATAATTTCAAACCATATGTCTGATAAGGGTTCAATATCCAGAACATATAAGAACTCCTACAACTCAACAATGAAAAGACAACTGAACCAATAAAAAATGGGCAATGGATTTGACTAGACATTTCTCAAAAAAAGGTATATGAATGGCAAATAAACACACGAAAAGATTAGGGAAATGTAAGTTAAAAAGCTCAAAGAGATACCACTTCACATCCACAAAAATCACCATGATTTTTAAGATGAAAAATATAAGTGCTGGGGAGAATGTGGAGACGTTGGAACGCTGGTGCTTTGCTGGTGAGAATATGCAGTTGTGCAGCCACTATGGAAAGCAATATGGTGGTCCCTCAACAAGTTAGACATAACCCACCCGATCAAGATGGTGAAGAGAGATGTTTCAGGTCTTCATATACTCAAAGAACCTTTGAACAACTAGCAAGAACTGGGTCCCATGAACAATTAAAGGACTGCAGTAAAAAGGTGAGTGCCAAATTAAGTGAAAGTCCACTTAAAAATGGTAAAATCTGTAGACTGGGCATAACCCAAATACCCCTGAAGAGTGGGAGAAAGATCAAAGGCGATGGTAGAGTTATACACAGAAGGCTGGATTTTCCAAATGAATGTGAGTGCTGAATCATTATATTGATATATCTTTTAGTCTCCAGTATCTTAGAGCAGCTAGAAGTAAAAACCTAAAATTGTGGAATTGTCACCCATATCAAACTCTGAAGTCTGCTCCACAACTAATTGTTGTGCTGTACTTTGAAATGTGTTGCTTTTTTGTATATATGTTATTTTTCACAAAAAAGAAAAAAAAAGTCGATTGTGATGATAAATGTACAGCTATTTGGTGATATATGTGAACCGTTGATTGTACACCCTGGATGAGTACATGGTGTGTGAATATACAATATATATCAATTTTTAAAAAGGTGGTAGGATCTCGTGGTGCCTTGACGGCCCCTCCACCCCACCCTCCTTGCTCAGCGGGGAGTTGCTGTCGTACAGACACCTGGTCCTGATTCCAGAGCGAGCAGAGTAGCCCATACTAGGAGCACGTCTGTCTGGTCCGTTCCATCTGGGGGTGCAGGAGGGACTCGCTATCCCAGAACTTGCCCCATGTGTAGAAGGTGGCTCACCAACCTCTCCTTTGGGGACACAGTCAACTGGCTGCCTGGGGCGAGCAATCTCTGCCGCAGGACACGTTGGGCAGTACCCAGGACAGTGAGGAAGCCATTTCCTAAGGAAGAGGGGACATTCAGAACTGTGTAAACAGGGGAATTCCTAGGACCTCATGCACCGTCCCAAGACCGGATGCATATGGAAAGGATCTGGGAGGCCACCACGCTTTGGCCTGGAGTGGCCTCAACTCCTCGTACAGGAAAGCCCTGGAGGAGGGCGCTCACTTGCATGGGTCCCGCAGCAAAGCCTGGGAAAGGTACTTCCTATTTCCCTTCCTCATTTTCTTTCCCTTCCTTCCTCCCTCCCTCCCTTTCTTGTCAGCTCCTGGCAGTCAGGGAAAGCCCTGTCATAACACCAGCTGGATACCAGCTTAAGGAACAGAGGCCTTAGAGTCTAAATTCCAGAAAAAACACACTAAGCTATCAAAATATTCAGGTTTTGACAGAAGGCTACAAAATACACAAAGTAGGAAGTGATGGCCAGCAAAGGAGAAGATTAACACATTAGAAACCATCATGAGGAGGGCCAGGAACCACCAGACAAAGATATTTTTTAAATGGTTCTAACTGTACTTCAAGGAACTAAAGGAAATCAGGAAAGCGATAAATGAACATAAAGAGTATCGTTAGAGAGATGGAAATTAGGAAAAGGAACCAAACAGAGCTGAAGACCACAGTAACAGAAATTTTTAAAAAACTCCCTAGAGGGGTCAAAGGCAGTTTGGAACCTACGTAAGGAAGAATCAGTGAATTTGAAGATCATGCAAATGAAATTATCTAGTCTGAGGAGCAGAAAAAGGAAAGAATGAAGAAAAGGGAACAGAGCCTAAAGAACCTGTGGGACAACAAGTGTTCCGATATACATATTGTGGGAATCCCAGATAGAGAAGAAAGAAAGGGGCAGAGAGAATGCTCAGAGAAATAGTGGCTGAAAACTTCCCAAATTTGATAAAAGACACGAATATCCATATCCAAGACACTCAATGGACCCCAAATGAGATAAATCCAAATAGACCCACATCACACCATATTATAATCAAACTGTCTACCACCAAAGATAAAGAGAGAATTCTAACAGCTGCAAGAGAGAAACGTTGGGTCATATGCAATCGAGTCTCAATAAGATAAAGTGTCAATTTTGTGTCAGAAACCATGGAGGTAAGAAGGCGATGGGAAGCCATATCTAAAGTGCCTAAAAGTAAAAAAGTTGTTAATCAAGAATTTTGTATCCAGTAAAACTGTCTTTCAAATTCTGGAAGAGCTTAAGACATCCCCAGATCAACAAAAGCTGAGGGAGTTTGTCACTACTCGACTGGTCCTACAAGAGATGCTAAAGGGAATTCTGTGAGTTGAAAGGAAAGGACAGTAGACAATAGATGGAAGCTGCATGAAGAAATAAAGATCTCCAATAAAGGTTAAGATGTGGTTAAATATAAATGCCAGTACTATTGCATTTTTCATTTGTAACTCCACTTTTAACCTTCCTACAGGATCAAAAGGCAAACGCATCAGTGGTTTGGGACTCATAATGTATAAATATGAAATTTGTGACAAGAATTACATAAAAGTGGGGGGGATGGATAGGCTTTGGAACATAATATGTGCATACTATTGAGGTTAAGTTAGTATCAAAGCAGACAAGATTGTTACATATTTAGGATGTTATATTTTAGCCCCATGGTAACCACAGAGAAAATATTGGAGAATATGCAAGCTTAAAATGGGGGATAGGTTAGCAGGGGCAGGGGGCAGGGAGAATGGGGAGTGCATGCAAAATGGGTGTAGGGTTTCTGTTTGGGGAGAGGGGAAGGTGGTGAGGGCACTATAATACTGTGAATATGATTAATCCCATTGAATGGTGTGCTTGGGAGAGGTTGAGATGGGAAAGTTTATGTTGTCTATATGTTCCCACAATTTAAAAAAAAAACAAAAACACAAAGAGCAATTAAAGAGACAATAACAATTAAATGCAATACACAGTCCTGCATGTGATCTAGCAAGAAGAAAAGGCTCAAGGTTACATCATGGGAAGATTTGAAAAACTGGAATATAGACTGCAAGCTTTCTATCAACGTTGAACTTCTTGAACTAGATAACTGCACTTAAGGGGGTTACAGAGGTGAATGACCCTGTTCTTAGAAAATGTACGTGGCAGTATTAGGTGCTCAAGGAGTGTGAAGTATTCAGCCTACACTCAAGGGTTCTGAAAATGGAGAGAGAGAGAGAGAACAATATGGCAAATGTGGGGAAGTAGATGTACGCTGGAGTTCTTTGTATGGGGTTTGTATTATTTTTGTAAGTGTCCTGTAAGTTTTTTTTTTTGTCCTCTAAGTTTTAAAGTATTTCAAAATAAAAAGTTTAGAGAAAAATACACACGCAAAAAAAAAAGAGTTAAATATAGAATTACTATCTGACCCAGCAAGTCCACTTAAACAGGGTTGCAAACCCATACCTGTGCATCAATGTTTATAGCAGCATTATTCATAGTTGCCGAAAGCTGGAAATCACCCAGCTGTCTATCAACAAATGAAAGGATAAACAAAATGAGAACATACACACAATGGGATTATATCTAGACAAGAAAACATGAAGTTATGGGACATGAGGCAACATGGAAGAACCCTGAATACATTATGCTCAAGGTACATCAAGACAAAATCTGTAAGATAGCACTTATGGAAATGACTGCAAATTGTAAATTCACAGAGATGGACAATAGATAAAAGGTTACCGGAGGAAGGCCGAGGGGAGAGGGGAAGAGGGTACGGTTGTTTGTAAAATGAAAAACAACAAAACAAAAATGACTTTCTAGCATAGGCTCCAAGATCGATAAGATTCTTATCAAAAAGTGTCACCCCTGCCAAAGAGCAGGATTGGGTTTCCAACTTTGTTGAGCAGGGGAAATAAAAATCATTCTTTGGACAGATTGTTTTTATGTCCTATGTGAAAAGAAAAAAGCCCTATGTAATAAAACAATTCTCATGAAACTATGAGGGTTCACAGGTATTTTCGCCAAAGATGTATATTCTTTTGGGGTCCATGGCTCCCATAAAATCAGAATCCCAGGGGCCTCACCATCAATCTCATCTCCCCATCCTTTGCCTTCCAACCTCATACCTTCATTCCTGAATCAAAGGATCTAACTCAAAAGTCTCCTCGCTGCTGAAAAGTCCTTGTTGTCACCTTCTTGCCAAGTGGAGCATACTGAAAGGGCAGTACTAGGACCAAGGAAGCAGGTCCCTGAATAAGAAGCTCTGGGGACCGAGAAATGGCATATGCATCTTCAGCAGGTGACCCCCGGCAGTCTAAAGGACACCGAGGTTTGAGAACCAGGGACCCAGAAGATAAAGTCCAGCGTCCTCTGTCCAGGACAGGTCCACGCAGCCCCCACTGGTCCAGCCTCGCCCACTGTCCTCACCCACAGGTCCGAACCCCTGCCACGCCTGCCCTCCCAGGTTCTCCCCTCCACCTGCACTCCCGCTTCCTCGGTGAAGACCCAGTTACCCCGACTCCCACCCCATACCCACCCCAGTAAAGGCATTGCTTCAGAACCGTTGGCACATCCATTAGCCAATTGACTTTGTGGAGTCCGGATGTGTCTCTCCTTCTTCGAGGGATGGACGGATGTGTGATCTCACTGATAGGAAACAATTCAAATAAGCAAACGCGGAGTCAGAATCTAGAATATGGGCTGTCAGGGGGCGGGTGGGGAAGAGGCAATGGGAAGTTAAGGCTTCAAGTGTACAGGGCTCCTATTTGAATGATGGACATTGTTCTAGTTTGCCGGCTGCCAGAATGCAATATACCAGAAATGGAATGGCTTTTAAAAAGGGGAATTTAGTAAATTGCAAGTTAACAGTTTTTAAGCTGTGGAAATGACCCAATTAAAGCAAGTCTATAGAAATGTCCAATCTAAGGCATCCAGGGAAAGATACCTTGATTCAAGAAGGCCGATGAAGTTCAGGGTTTCTCTCTCAAGTGAGAAGGCACATGGCAAACAGGATCAGGGTTTCTCTCTCGGCTGGAAGGGTACGTGGCAAACACAGTGTCACCTGCAAGCTTCCTCTCCAGCTCCCAGGGAGGCATTTTCCTTCTTCATTTTCATCTCCAAAAGTCGCTGGCCGGTGGACTCTCTGCTTTGTGGTTCTACGGCATTCTCGTGGCTTTGTCGTGGCTCTGTCATTCTTCTCTGCTCTCTCCGAATCTCCAGCTTTCCCCAAAATGCTTCCTCTTTCATAGGATTCCAGTAAACTAATCAAGACCCACCTGAATGGGTGGAGACACGTCTCTACCTAATCCAGATTAACAAGCAGTCTTGATTAAGTCACATCTCCAGGGAGATGATCTAATTAAAATTTCAAACATACAATACTGAATTGGGATTAGATGAAACAGCTGCCTTTACAAAATGGGATTAGGACTAAAACATGGCTCTTCTGGGGTACATACATTCTTTCAAACCAGCACAGAGGTAATGGACAGTGGTAGCAGTGGCTGTCATGGTCAAGTTCATATGTCAACTTGGCCAAGTATTGGTACCTGTTTGGTTGGGCAAGTGCTGGCCTGTCTGTTGCGATGAGGACATTTCATAGAATAAAATCATGATCACGTCAGCTGCATCCACAGCTGATTCCATCTGTAATCAACCAAGGGGCGTGTCTTCTGCAATGAGTGATGCTTAATCTAATCACTGGAAGTCTTTTAAGGAGGATTCAGAAGAGACAGGCTACTTTCTGCTTCTGATAGCGAGCATCTCCTGTAGAGTTTGTCCAGACCCTCCATTGGAGTCGTCGGCTTCACGCTCTGCCCTGCGGATTTCAGACTCTGCATTCCCACGGTCACATGAGACACTTTTATAAATTTTATATTTGTGAGTGTTTCCTGTTAATTCTGTTTCTCTAGAGAACCCTGACTAATACGGCGGCATATCATTATTATGAATGTAATTAACAGCCCTGAAATATATCTGCATGTGATTAAAAGAGTTTCCCCTTTCACGGTAATAGAATACAATTAAAAAAAAAATCCCATGGAACTGCACTACACAGTGAAACCCTAACTTGTGCACCAATGTTTATAGCAGCATTATTCATAGTTGCCAAAAGCTGGAAATCACCCAACTGTCTATCAACAAATGAAAGGATAAATGAGGTATATACACACAATGGGATTATATCTAGACATAAGAAAAAATGAAGTTAGGAGACATGAGGCAACATGGAAGAACCCTGAATACATTATGGTTAACTAACTTAAACCATGGGCGACGAGAACTCGTACAATTATAAAAATGGGCTGTCACCAACCCTAACACTTGTGTACACCGATGCCAGGTATATGGCATGGTATATGGAATAGGATGGTATATGGAACTCTTGCATCTTACGCGTGATTGCTCCGTAAATCGACACCTTCTCTAATACCAATAATAAAAGAATGAGATGGATGACGCGGGACGCCGTTCGGCTGCCTCTGACCTGGAGATTTCGAGACCTGATCCCACGAGAAGTTCTCCGCCACGACCTCCGCCATCCGCGCCCCCGCCATCCACGCCCCCGCCACTGCCCCTCAGGGTCCGTGATGTCACCTGGGTGCCTGGCACTTGGTAAGACCAAGATCAAGAGGGGCTAAACAAATGACTCCCGCGGTCACCTGCTCTGGTCACTTTGGCCTTGCCGGTATCTTGGAGGCCAGGCCATCTCTCCCTCCCCTCTGGCCCTGGCTTGGTTGTCACTGTCATTATCGCTGAGCTGGGCTCTGGCAGGAGCCACCCCCCCCCCCCCCCCCCAGCAGGACTCCAGCCTCCAGCCCACCTGCCCCCAGCCCCTGCCTGCTGGGAACCCCCCACCCCGGCTGCCAGAGGCCCCTCTCCCGCTCGGACAAGTGCTACCTGCCCCCACACCACCTCGCTTCTCCACCACCTAAAGCATCTCCCAAATTAAAGACTGGCTTTCAGCTGGGGCATGAGGGGTGCTCTTAGGTGGTATGTGAGTGAACACTTGACATTTCAATAGTTATTATGTGTTTTCATATCTATTATTAGGAAAAATATTTACAGCCAACACAGAAGCCCCTTGATTGTACAGCTGTTATGGCTTATGACAAGGCATAAGTTGATGGCATTAAGGCGCTCCAGGTTGGGGGGGGTACAGGTGTGACACCACAGCCCACCTTGACTTTCCAGCCTTCAGTGCTGGAGCTGCTTGGAAGAGCTGCTCGGGAAAGTGGCTGGCTTGGACGATTCCCACGCTCATCGTCACATCTCTTTTCCAGGCGCAAATGAAAACACGACCTTCGGAAGACAGATGCTCCGATACGAGGTTCCCGTGTCAATGTCACTGTCGGTTAGAAATTGTGTTTTCTATTTCTGTGGGTGGCTGGTTGGCTTTCTCTGTGAAGTCCATCACAGGCCAGTGATCAAGGTGGGATTTTTTATTTAAATATAAGGGAGGGGACTTGGATGGAAATGGATCACGACACAATCACTAATATGACTTCAGATATGTGTGAAAATCAAAGAACAAATGGCAGGTCTCTTCTGCCAGAGCCTTCAAAGTCACCATGCCCCCCAAATCAAGCTAATATGATTTGAACCATTTGAAATTTTCACGTTCACAGTCTCGCAATGACAGCAAGCTCATTTCACTGTGTCCTGTTACTGCAGACACTCAGAAATTCTCATATAAAGCTAAACCCAAGTTCTTTGAGAAGTTAAACATAGAATTACCATATGACCCAGCAGGACCACTCCTAGGTATATACCAAAGAAAACTGAAAACAAGTAACTCAGATAGATACTTGTATACCAATATTCACAATGGTCCATAGATGGAAATAACCCCAGCATGCCTAAGAGATGAACAGTTAGCAATGGAATATTATACAGCCATAAAAAGGAGTGAAGTTCTGATGTGAGCTACAGCATGGAAGAACCTGGAAAACATTATAAGAGAAAGAAGCGAGACACAAAAGGGTTAAATATTGTGTAATTCCATTTACGTAAAATATATGTAGAATAGGAGCAGGCAACCGTGGCTCAGTGGCAGAACTCTCGTCTGCCATGCTAGAGACCCGGTTTGATTTCTGGAGCCTGCCCCTGCAAAAAAAAAAAAGGAGGATAGACAAATTCATAGAGATGAAAAGTAGAAGAGAGGGTCTCAGAGGTTGATGGCACATTGTCCAGGCAATTAATGCCACTGATTGTACACTTAAAAATAGTCAAAATAGCAAAATGTTGCTCTATTTACTTTGCCACAATAAAGTAAATAGATCTCAAGTGCTCGAGATACAGATTGAGCCAGGGACCCTTTCCCACCCGGCAGCCAGTTCATCAGTTCAGCAGCCGGGAGCCATCACCGCTCGCCACCCCCAGAGCCTCCCCTGCTGTCTGATGAGTGATGGGACCTCAGAACCCCACCTTTAGACTCAACTTCCTAAGAGCACTTTGAAGTTCTTCAGTCTGAGGGCAGGATCCCGAGCAGCAAACCTGGAGAAGAGGATTTACATGCAAATGATTTATTACGGAAGTGCTCCCGGGGGGCGTTGAAGCAAAAGAACTGGGACAGGGAAGGAGAGGAAGCAGGGTAAGCATGCAATCCTAGCAGAGGGGGCTTCACCCTCATCTTGCAGGGCACACGCTGGCATGTAATTTAGGGGCCCACCATCCTGAGCAGACACAGGGTGGGGGGCCTGGGCCGGCCACCTCCTCCCACCCCTGCCCCTCATGGGCTAAGGGCCCCCGTGGGGAAGGTGAGTTCTAGGCCTGTCCAGCTCTCTGAGCAGGTGGGGAAAGGCGGCTCCAGCAGCCCAAGAAGAGTCAAAGGGGCCTCCAGGCCCCACAACGGCCCCTCCAAGGGGTCATCCAACAGTGGCAAGTTCACTATATCACAGCCTTCCAGTGTGCATGGAGCCGGCTTGTTAGGTCGCTCGTCTTTACAAAACGTCCAAACCAGTCTCGATTGTGAGCTCTACACCAACATCAGCTCCCTTGAACTTGATAATGGCACTTAAGGTGGTTACACAAGTGAGTATCCTTAGGAAGGCGCTCTAAGGAAATGCACGTGGAAATACTACGAGTTCAGGGAGCATGATGTATACAACCTGTGCTCAAATGTTTTAAAAAGATAAGCAGATAAGTAGATGGACAGACAGATGTTAGACAGATGGACAGATGGACTTGATACGTCAAATGGGGCAAAATGTTATAAGTTGATGGATCTGAGTGTCTGGGCAGGGTTTATGTTAGAGTCCTCTCCTTGGGTTTTGTTTTATCTTCACAACCGCCGTGTAAGTTTGAAATCATTTCAAAACAAAAAGTAAAACAAACAAACAAACTGGTCTCAGAGACCTAACCTGTGGGCCCTCTTTCCCAGGAAGATTTTATTGAATGAGTCCGTTTCCCAGCTGAGGGTTCCAGGCACAAGCCACGCTGCAGCCAGGCCAATTTTCCTTAGAAACCAAGCCCAGGCCAAACTCCAGAGGTGAAAACCACAGTCAAGACAAGGGATTGACTCATTTTTATTTATTTGTCACTTTTTGTTTCCCGCTTGCCAATGCGTCTGTAAAATGGAACAGGCTGTGCTAGTAAAGGAAAGGCGGGGAGGAAGGAAGGGGTGGGGTCTAAGCAGCCACACGTGGGAAGCCGAGTGAGGAGAAAGGGCTCT
>PVIY010054407.1:0-14234 GCA_004026745.1 Myrmecophaga tridactyla
AAAAACCTCTGGAAATAGAACAGTAAATAATTTCTATGGCATCCTGTATTCTATAAAAGCTACACTTGCATGCATGTTCAGATAATTTTACTTTAATGAGCAGTTGCAAAAAATCACATAAAACACATGATTTCTAATTTAGGCACACTTAACTTTAGTATTAGACCACATTACCAATTATAATAATAGGCATGGTGGCTCTTGTGAAAAATTGGGTCTCCTTTGAGGACAGTGACAGAGACCAAGTCATTGCAATACTGCTCTCTACTGCTAAATTGAGACTCTCTCATCCATCACATGAATCTGTTGAAATGTTTTTTATGTCAGATTGGTATGGCATTAAGCTATTATAGTTCCAGTCATGCTCCTCATTTTTTAAAAGAAAACCAGATGTTCTCAGAGAAAGCAGAAAGGCATTTGATGTACAAGGAATGAATTTAGCCAGACTGGTTGTAACAAAGGAATTATATTTAAAGATATTAAAGTTGGTAGATGAGGCTCGAAATATCTCTAGCGGGTGGAAAATGAGTTACCAAATAACAAGCATCAAAAAAAGAAGGAAAATTCTTCAAATTAATATCTAATAATTACTGTGCCAGTTTGAAAGGATTTATATACCCTAGAAAAGCCATGTTTTAATCCTAATCAATCTCATGGGGGGAATGGTTTTTTCTAATCCCTATTCAGTACAGTAGGTTGGAAACGTAACTAGGTTATCTCCACGGAGATGTGACTCAACCAATTGTGGGTACTGAACTGATTAAAGGGAGACGTGTCTCCTGTGAGTCTTGATTAGTTTACTGGAATCCTATAAAAGAGGAGACATTTTGGAGAGAGTGTCTTTTTTAAGAATGAGGAGAGAGCCGCAGAACCCACAGCAGAATGATAAGAGCAACAAAGAAAGCCCGTGCAGCTAGAGACCTTTGGAGATGAAAAAGGAAAATGCCCCCAGGAAGCTTCATGGAACAAGAAGCCAGAAGAGAAAGCTAGCAGAAGTAACCATGCTTGCCACATGCCGTTCCAGCAGAGAGAGAAGCCCTGAATGTCATCGGCCTTCTTGAATCAAGATATCTTTCCGTGGATGCCTTAGATTGGACATTTCTATAGACTTGTTTTAACTGGGACAATATCACAGCCTTAGAACTGTAAACTTGTAACTTATTAAATTCCCCTTTGCAAAAGCCATTCCAGTTCTGGTATGTCACATTCTGGCAGCTAGCAAACTAGAACAATACTGACACCAATTACTGACATTTGTATATTTTTAGAGGACAATATAAGCTGTCCATTCATGCGCTTTAGATTAAAAAAATAAGCCTGTGAATTAGGAATTTATTGTCTTTGTTTTTCAGCTGAGAAAAACTACTCAGAAGAGGGATTGACTTATTTGTTTAAAGCCACAAAGTTGGTTAGTGTCAGAACTGGGATTTGAACCCAGGGCTTCTGATTCTAAGTCTGTAGTCCTGGTGACATAAGCATATACACTTGTCTATCCATATGTATTATTAGTCAGTATTTCCAAGAGAAATATAACCAACCCTGACACATATATATAGTTATATATAGAGAGAGAGAGCGCGAGAGAGAGATTTATTATAAGGAATTGGCTCACATGACCATGGTGTCTGGCAAGTCTGAACTCCATAAGGCAGGCCACAAGCTGAAAACTCCAGTAAAGGAAATGCTAAAACCTTTAGTCCAAATGCACCATGGGAAGCTGGCTGGTTAGAGCCACTACTGAGCAAAAGGCAATGCTGAAGTAGAGGTGAAATTCTCAGTTCTGGCTTGTAAGCCCTCCCACTGATTGGATGAAAAGATCCCCTTACATTGTTAAGGGTAAGTTCCTTTGTTGATTGTAGATGCAGTCAACCATTATAGATGCAATCAACTGAATAAAGTGAAAAATTCCATCTATAGAATACTCTTACAGGAACAAGCAGGCCAGTACTTAATCAGTCAACTGGACACCCATAACCTAGCCAAGTTGACATATGAAATTAACCAGAGTTCAAATAATCTCTTATGATTTGTAACATGGACTTGTGTTTGAGTCCAGGTTTCCAGGAATCCTCCTTTAGTTTCTAATACTATTCCCATTTGTGAGGATGCTTTCTCCTTCCACTACAGCAGAAGCAGTCATATTGACTGTATGCCTTTCATGTCTGCCCATCATGGGGCTGAGATGTTCATAGTTTAATTCTTGTGCAGGGGTTAAGTTTAGAACTTCTATGTTATGGTCTCATCATACCACTCCATGTAAACACATTTTGTAACTTTCACTGTGTCCCGGGTACTATATAAGTACTTTATAGGTGTTTCAGTTTGCTAAAGCTGCCAGAATGCAATAAACTGCCTTTTAACAATGGGGATTTATTAACTGAAAATGTACAGTTCTTTGTGAAAATGTCCCAATTAAGGCATCAACAGGTTGATACCTGGACTCTGAAGAAAGGCCACTGGCATCTGGGACACCTCTGTCACATGGGAAGGCATGTGCTGGCATCTGACGGTCCTTTGCTCTCAGGTTCCCTTGCTTTCACCTTCTGGTTGCGGTGGTTCTCTCTCTGGGTGTCTGTGGCTCCTCTGTGAGCTTCTCCAGGGCTTTTTTCTCTAAGCTTTCGCCAAGTATTTCTCTCTGAGCTCTCTTAGCTTTTTCTGCTCCTTATTTTCTCATAAAGGCTCCAGTAAAGGATTAAGACCCACCTTGAATTCAGTGGGTCACATCTCCATGGAAACAACCTAACCCAAAGGTCCCACCCACAATAGGTCTGCACTTAGAAGAATGGATCAAAAGAATATATACATATTTTTTATGTTATGTATATAACAGCTTCAAACCAGCACAAAAACATCTCCTTATTTAATCCTCTTATTATAATCATTATCATTCTTATTTAATGGGTTGAAATTAACTTGCCCAATTTATAAAGGTGGCAATTGACAGGTCTACAAAGCTGGCAGTTTGACTACTGAATCCTAATTGTTAACTATCATTCCCTTTCTTTTGGTCTCCATTTGAAACCATGAGCTCATCACTTTTGTCACTCTAAATAAGAATACTGCTTTCTCTTGTGGTGGACTTCTAACTCACCTGTTTCGCTCCCTCTCAATTTAGTTCCCTCCTTCTGCATCAATCATCACTGGATAACGTTTAACCTAAGAGGCAGAACCCAGAGACAGTTGTCATTTTTCTAAGTAACATCATGGACTGGCTACAATATTCCCCTTGTGTAAATTGCTATTTGATCTCCGGCTTCCTGGAGGCTCACTGTCAGCCCCTTGTGCCTGCAAACTCTGGAAAGCAGTGTGTGATAAATTGCCTGCTCTTTGAGCTTCTGTGCCAAAAAGAAAAAGTACAGTCATCTGTCTACATTCAGCTATTTCTGTGTCATTGTCAATGAAGTCTCAGATTGTTTGTATTCTGTTAAGGTGGCAGAGTCTTTCCAAGTCACTTACGGCATCTTCAAACACAATCAGCTAGAAAAAGCCGGACAGGACTGAATATAACATACTGGCTGATTTCATTTCTTTTGTGTTGAGTGTTGGGTGTTTGTGAATGTTTCAGAGTTACCAGACTTACCGAAAAGTTACCAGGATGCAGTTCTCCTCGTGTTTGCCACATGCTTTTAGGAGATCTAGGAATGGGCTTTAGAAATTCTTACACTATTTCCCTCACATTTCCTATGCAGTAAAAATTATATGCATTGTACTGTACCTTGATCTTAAACACACCCATGCTTGGGGAATTGCTGATTCATAAGGCTTTTCATTACTTACACCAGGAGTTCCTGACTAGGATTTGTGGTTTCAATGTGAAGGGTATTTTTCGAGATGGCTAATATTTTGTTTAATGTAAATAAGATGGCAGGCATTGATGAGCATTAAAGCAGCAACAAGTACATGAAAATTTGAATTTCCACAAGCTTGAATGTCATGCTGGGGAACCAGAAATTGAAGGAATTTTAATGGATATACATCTGCCAAATCACCGTGCTTACTCAAAAATCATTAGACTTTACCCCTCCCTTTCACTGATCACTAGCATTTCAATCTACTAAATTTTTATGGTGTGTATGAATTTTTTTCTGTTTTCTTTCTATTTCTTTTTCTGAATTGATGCAAATGTTCTAAGAAATGATCATGATGATGAATATACAACTATGTGATAAAAAGAAGACTGCTCATATTGATTGGTTTTATTAATAAAAATTTTAAAAAAACAAAAAAATCATTAGACTTTACAGTAGAAGATTCAGAAATGCAATTTGGTAATGCTAACTCTTCTTCCAAATTTGGTGTGGTTTCAGAGGTTACCTTAATTTGACATCAAAAGTTATGTAAACAAAATGACAATGGTTAGACAATCTAGATAAGCCAAGTTGCAAGAAGAAAGACTTATTTCTTAGAAGATCCAGAGTATGTACAGGAGATATCTACGAGAAAGCGTCAAGGCTGAGGATAGAAAAGCTGATAGAGTTGTTTGGCGTTTGTGGGAGCTGTGCCTTTTGCTCTGGCAGTCACTGAAGTTTCCTAACGCCTTTTAAACTCCTTATTGGAGCCCATGCTCAGCACTGCCTGACTAGCTCATCTTCTTTTTTTTTTTTAACATCGTGAGCTATTTTTTGTGTTTTTCTTTTTTTCTTTTTGTTTGTTTTATTAGAGAAGGTATGAGTATAAGAACAATCATGCATAAAATACAGGATGCCCATATTCCACCTTATTATTAACACCTTGCATTGGTGCGATACATTTGTTACTATTGATAAAAAGCATATTTTTATGATTGTACTATTAACTAATGTCCATGGTTTAACTACGAGATCATTGTTTGTGTAGTGCAGCTCCATGGATTTTTTTTTAAGTTTTGTTCTATTACCATATATGCAACCTAACATTTCCCCTCTTAACCAGACTCAGATATATAATTCAGCACTGTTAATTACATTCACAATATTGTGCTACCATCACTACCATCCATTACCAAAACATCTCCATCTTTCCCAACAGGAACTCTGCACATGTTAAACATTAGCTCCATATTATCTATCCCCACTCTGCCCTCTAGTAATGTACATTTTGATTCTATGAGTTTGCTTATTCTAATCATTTCATAGCAGTGAGTTCATACAACATTTGTGCTTTTGCATCTGGCTTATTTCACTCAACTTGATGTCTTCAAGTTGAATCCATTTTGTCGCATGTATCAGAACTTCACTTATTTTATGGCTGAATAATATTTCATTGATTGTATATACAACATTTTGTTTACCCATTCGTCAATTGATGGGCCCTTGGATTGCTTTCATCTTTTTTGGCAATTGTGAATAATGCTGCTAGGAACATCAGTGTGAAAATATCTGTTCCAGTCCCTGCTTTCAATTCCTTTGAGTATATACCTAGAAGTGGGATTAGCAGGTTATATGGTAATTCCATATTTAATTTCTGAGGAACTGTCAAACTGTCTTCCACAATAGATGCACCATTTTACATTGCCACAAGCAATGAATAAGTGTTCTTATTTCTCTGCATCCTCTCCAACACTTGTAATAGTCTTTTCTTTTTTTAAATAGTAGCCATTCCAGTGGGTTGATATGGTATCTTGAGGTTTTGATTTGCATTCTCTGATGTCTGATGATGCTGAACATCTTTTCATGTGCTTTTTGACCATTTGTTTATCTTCTCTTGAATGATGTCTATTCAAGTTGTTGTCCTAGTTTTTGACAGGGTTGTCTTTTTGTTTAGTTGAAGGATTTCTGTATATATTCTGGATATTAAACCTTCAGCAGATATGTGGTTCAAAAATATTTTCTTTCATTTGTGTAGGTTGTTGTTTTATTTTCACAATAATGTCCTCTGAGGCATAAACATTTTTTATTTTGATGAGGTCCCATTTATCTATTTTTTCCTGTTGTTGTTTGTGCTTTGGGTATAGTCTAGGAAACCATTACCTAGGAAAAAGTCCTGAAGATGCTTCCCTATATTTTCTTTTAGGATTTTGATAGTTCTGACTCTCATAATTAGGTCCTTTTTGTTGAAGGTGTGAGATAGGGGTCCTCTTTCATTCTTTTGCATAAGGAGATCCAGTTTTCCCAGCACCATTTGTTTTTGCTCACTTGTCAAAATCAGTTGGTCATAAATATGAGGATTGATTTCTGAGCTCTGAATTAAATTCCATTGGTCTAGAATCTGTCCTTGTCCCAGAACCATGCTCTTTTGAGTACTGTGGATTTGTAATATGTTTTAAGATTGGGAAGAGTCAATCCTCCAACTTCATGTTTCTTTTTCAAGATGGCTTTGGCTATTCAGGACCCCTTAATCATCATATAAATTTGATGACTGGATTTTCCATTTCTGCAAAGAAGACCGATGGAATTTTGATTGGCATTGCATTGAATATGAAAATCCTTAGGGCAGAACTGAAATCTTAACAATATTTAGTCTTCCAATCTATGACTATGGCATGACTTTCCATTTATTTAGATCTTCTTTCATTTCTTTAGTAATGTTTTGTACTTTTCTGTATACAAATCCTTTATAACCTTGATTAGATCAATTACAAGACATTTAATTCTTTTAGTTGCTATGACAAATGGAACTTCTTCTTGAATTTCTCTTCCATTTCTTCATTGATATGCATAGAAACACTACTCATTATAGGGTATTGATCTTGTATTCTACCGCTTTGTTGAATTAATTTATTAACTCTAAGAGATTTGTTGTGGATTTTTTCAGAATTTTCTGTATATAGAATCACATCATCTGGAAATAGGGAAAGTCATAATCCTTCCTTTCCAATTTGAGTGCCTTTTTTTTTCTACCAGTCAGAGTAGGGGCCTTTGGAGGTCAGGTGATCGATGGAGTTTTAGCTGAGGTCCATCTCACAGCACATCCAGTGGGTCCCAGAATGCATTCTGTGATCATTTCCCCAGTTCCAGAATGCATAATTGGAATTGACATACTCAGCAACTGGCAGAATCCTCACATGCATGGAGTAAGGGATCTTATGGTAGGAAAGGCCAAGTGGAAGCCCCAGAACTGCCCCAACCTAGCAAAATAGTCCATCAGACGCAATACAGGATTCCTGGAGGGATTGCAGAGATTTAGTGCCACTCTTAAGGACTTGAAGGTTGCAAGGGTGGTAATTCCCACCACAACCCCATTCAACTCTCCTGTTTGGCCTGTGCAGAAAACAGATGGGTCTTGGAGGATGACAGAGGATAATTGTAAACTTATACTTAATTGCAGTTGCTGTTCCAGATGTGGTATCATTGCTTAAGCAAATCAACACATCCTCTGGTAGGGGGTATGCAGCTATTGATCTGGCAAATGCTTTTTTCTCAGTAAGAGAAAAGACCACCTTCTGTCAGCAAGGACCACCATAAACAGTTTGCATTCAACTGGCAAGGCAAGTAGTTCATCTTTACTGTTCGACCTTAGGGCATATCAACTCTCCAGCCGTATGTTATAATCTTGTCCATAGGAAACTTGGTCATATCTCCCTTCCACAAGACATCACATTGGTCCATTATATTGATAATATCAGGTTGATTGGACCTAGTGAGCAAGAAGTAGCAACTACTGTACACTTATTGGTAAGACATTTGCATGTCAGGGGATGGAAGATAAATCCAACAAAAATACAGGGCAATCCACCTCAGTGAGATTTCTAAGTGTCCGGTGGTGTGGAGCATGTCAAGATATCCTTTCTAAGGTTAAGGATAAACTGTTGCATCTGACCCATCCTATGACCAAAAGAGAGGTGCAATGCCTGGTTGGTCTCTGGGGATTTTGGAGACAAACATGTTCCTCATTTGGCTGTGCTACTCTGACACATTTACCGAGTGACCAGAAAAGCTGGTAGCTTTGAGTAGGGACCAGAACAAGAGGAGACTCTGCGACAGTTCCAAGCTGCTGTGCAAGCTGCTCTGCCACTTCAGCCATATGATCCAGTGGTTCCAATGGTGCTGGAAGTGTCAGTGGCAGATAGAGATGCTGTCTGGACCTTTGGCATGTTCCAAATCACAATGCAGACCCTTAGGATTTTGGAGCAAAGCCTTACCATCTGCTGCAGATAACTACTCTCCTTTTGAGAAACAGCTTTTGGCCTGCTACTGGGCCTTAGTAGAGACTGAACGCTTAACCATGGGCCACCAAGTTACCATGAGACCTGAGTTGCCTGTCATGTCTGGGTGTTGTCTGACCCACCAAGCCATAAAGCTGGGCATGCACAGCAGCACTCCATCATCAAATATAAATGATATATAAGAGATAAGGGTTGAGCAGGTCCTGAAAGCATAAGTAAGTTACATGAGGAAGTGGCCGAAATGCCCATGGCCCCCACTCCTGCCACATTATCTTCTCTTTCCCAGCCCAGAGCTATGGCCTCTTGGGGAGTTCCTTATAGTCAGTTGACTGAGGAAGAGAAAACTCGGAACTGGTTTGTAGATGCTTCTCCCAATATGCAGGTACCACCTGAAAATAGAAAACTGCAGCACCACAACCCCTTTCTAGGATATCCTTAAAGGGTAGTGTAAGGGGAAATACTCTCAATGGGTGGAAATTTGAACTGTGCACCTGGTTATTCACTTTGCTTGGAAGGAGAACTGGCTAGAGGCACATGTGTATACTGATTCATTAGTTGTTGCTAATGGTTTGGCTGGATGGTCAGGGACTTGGAAGGAGCTCGATTGGAAAATTGATGACAAAGGGGTCCAGGGAAGAGATATGTGGACAGACCTTTCTGAGTGGGCAAAGAACATGAAGATATTTGTCTCCCATGTAAATGCTCACCAGAGAGTGACTTCAGCAGAGGAAAGTTTTAATAATCAAGTGGATAAGATGACCCCTTCTGTGAATACAAGTCATCCTCTTTCCCAGGCACTCCCAATAGGCTCATGAACAAAGTGGGCATGGTGGTAGGGATGGAGGTTATCCATGCACTCAGCAACATGGACTTCCACTCACCAAGGCCAACATGGCTATGGCCACTGCTGAGTGCCCAATCTGCCAGGAACAGAAACACATGCTTAGTCCCTGATATGGCACCATTCCCCAATGTAATCACCCTGCTATCTAGTGGCAGGTTGATTACATTGGACCACTTCCATCATGGAATGGGCAGCAATTTGTTCTAAGTGAAATGGACAAATACTTTGGATATGGGTATGCCTTCCCTGCATACAATGCTTCTGCCAAAACTACCATGGGCTTATGGAATGCCTTATACATCATCGTGGTATTCCACACAGCATTGCTTCTGATCAAGGAACCCACTTCACAGCAAATGAAATGCAGGAATGGGCATATGCTCATGGAATTCTCTGGTCTTACTGTGTTCTCCATCATTCAGAGGCATCTGGGTTGATGGAATGGTGGAATGGCCTTTTGAAAACACAATTATGGTGCCAACCAGGTGTCAATACCTTGCAGGACTGGGGCAGTGTTCTCCAGGAGGCTGTATGCTCTGAATCAGCATTTACTCTATGTTGCTCTTTCTCCCATAGCCAGGATTCATAAGTTCAAGAATCAAGGGTGGAAATGGGAGTAGTGCCACTCACTATCACCCCTAGTGATCCACTAAAAAAAAATTTTGCTTCCTGTCCCTGAAACCTCAAGCATTGGTGGTTTATAGGTCTTAGTTCCAAAACAAGTGCTCCTACAAGTAAACCCAACAATAATACCAGTGAACTGGAAGTTAAGATTGCCACCTGGCCAATTTGGGCTTCTCATGCCTTAGAATCAACAGGCAAGGAAGGGGATTACTGTTTTGGCTGGTGTAATTGATCCTGGCTATCAAGAGGAAATGAGACTGAAACTACACAGTGGAGGTAAAGAAGTGTTATCCTGTAATACAGGAGATCCCCTGAGGCGTCTCTTAGTACTAACATGCCCTGTAATTGAAGTCAGTGAAAACTGCAACAACCCAATCCAGGCAGGCCTACTGATGGCCCAGAAACTTCAGGAATGAAGGTTTGTATCACCCCATCAGGCAAAGAACCACAGCCAGCTGAAGTACTTGCTGAGGGTAAAGGGAACATGGGATGAGTAGTGGAAGAGGGTAGTGATCAGTATGAACTCTGACCATGTGACCAGTTACAGAAACAAGAATTGTGATGATGTGGCTGTTTCATCCCTGTTTTGTTATACGTATGTTTGTATTTGTATATAAAGCAAATATCTTGTTTTCTCCCTATACATAGGTTGTATTGTTCATGTTATAGTATTTAAGTTATAGGGTGTCAAGTGTAAGAGTGAATGTCACCTAAGGACTTGCATCTTATTCTGGAGAGATTTTTTGTGTTTCTGGTTATACACAGGCAGTTGCATATTGTTAGGCAAAACAGATGTCTGTTATTGTGTTCCATTTAGAAATCAAGCCTGTTTCAAGGTGATGAATATAGCTGCCATATTGACAAAGGGTGGACTGTGATGTGTAGATTTTTTTTTTTAATTTGCATATGGGCAGGAGGCACCAGGGATTGAACTCCAGACCTCCAGCACGGCAGGTCGGAGCTCTGCCTGCTGAGCCACAGCAGCTGCCCAGATGCGTAGATTCTTGTATCAACTTAGCCAAGTGGTGATGCCCAGTTGTCGGGTTAGACAAGCACTGGCGTAACCATTGCTGCAAGGATATTTTGTAACTGGTTGATAAACTGAAAGTCTGGTTTATTAAGTCATCAGTCAGTTTATTGCAGCTGTGGCTGATTACCTCTACAATCAACAAAGGGCATGTCTACCACAAGCAATATAATCCAATCAGCTGGATCTGATCCAGTCGATTGAAGACTTTTAAAGGCAAAGAGAGAAATTTCATTTCTTCAGCCAGCAAACCTCTCCTGCGGTGCTTCTTGAGACCCTCCATTGGAGTTGCCAGCTTCACAGACTGCCCTTTGGATTTTGGACTCTTGCATTCCCACGGTTGCATGAGACACCTTTATTCACAGATATCTCCTATTCGTTCTGTTTCTCTAGAAAACCCTGACTAATACAATCATGTTGAGAAAGTGTCTGAAGTATTTTTATGAAGAAGAGGTGCTGGGTTTTGTTAAATGCCCTTTCTGCATCAATTGAGACCATCACGTGGAGTTTTGTTCCTTCATTTTGCTAACATGTTGATTTATGTTAATTGATTTTTTGTTGAACCACCCTTGTATTACAGGGATAAATACCTCTTGAGCAAGGTGCAATTCTTTAAATGTGCTTTGGATTTGGTTTGCTAGTATTTTGTTGGGGACCTCTGCATCTATAGTCATAAAAGATATTGATCTATAATTTTCTTTTCTTGTGATATCTTTACCTCGTTTGATAGGAGGGTGAGGTTGGCCTCATAGAATGAATTAGGGAGTGTTCCCTCCTCTTCAATTTTTTGGAAGAATGTGAGTAGAATTTGATTTAAGTCTTCTTGAAATGTTGGTAAAATCTCCCTGTGAAGCCACCTGGACCTGGACTTTTCTTTTTTAGGAGGGTTTTGAAGACTGATTCAAGCTCTTTACTAGGAACTTGTTTGTTGAGATCTTCTATTTGTTTTTGAGTCAGTGTAGGTAGTTTGTGTGTTTCCAAGAATTTGTCCATTTCACCAAGGCTGTGTATTTATTGGCATACAGTTTTTCATAGTATCTTCTTATACTTATTTTTATTTTGGTGGAGTCTGTAGTAATGTTCCCCTTTTCATTTCTGATTTTAGTTGTTTTCTCTCTCTTTTTGTCTGTCAAAAGTCTAGCTAAAGGTAAGATCAACTTTATGGATCTTTTCAAAGAACTTTTTTTTTTTGCAAGGGCAGGCATCAGGAATTGAACCCAGGTCTCTGGCATGGCAGGCGAGAATTCTGCCACTGAACCACTGTCGCACCACCCAGAACTTTTTATTTATTTTGTTCATTGCATTGTTTTTTCCCTCTCTGTTTGACTTATTGCTACTCTAATCTTTCTTATATCCTCCCTTCTGCTCACTTTGGGTTTAGCTTGCTCTTCTTTTTCCAGTTCTTCCAGTTTTGAGTTTAAGTCTCTGACTTGAAATCTTTCTTCTTTTTTAATGTAAACATTAGAACTATAAATTTCCTTCTCAGCACAGCCTTTGTTGCATCCCATAAGTTTTTGTATATTTTGTTTTCATTTTTATTCCCTTAATAGTTCTTAATTTCCCGTGTGGTTTCCCCTTTAACCCACTGGTTGTTTAAGAGTATGGTGCTTAATTTCCACATATTTGTGAATTTTCCATTTCCCCCTCTGTTACTGATTTCTAGTTTCATTCCATTGTGGTTGGATAATACGCATTGTATGATTTCAATATTCTTTAATTTAGTGAGACTTGTTTTGTGACTTAAGTTATGTTCTATTCTGGGGAATGATCCATATATACTTGAGAAGAATGTGTAGTTGTTGTTGGATGAAGTATCCTATTTATGTCTGTTAGGTCTAGTTAGTTTAATATAAAGTCTTATATTACCTTATTGATCTTTTGTCTAGACAGTCTATCCATTATTGAAAGTAGCATATTAAAATCTCTTACTATTAATGTAGAACTGTTCATTTCTCCCTTCAAATCTGTAGTAGTTGCTTCATATATTTGGGGGCTCTACTTTTAGGTATAAATATAGATTTATAATTGTTACATCTTCTTCTTGAGTTGATCCCTTTATTAGTATGTAATGACAATATTTGTCCCTTGTAACTGGTTCTGCCTTAGAGTCTATTTTATTTGATATTAGTATAGCTACCCCAACTCTCTTTCTGTCACTGTTGCACATTATGTAATTTTTCCATACTTCCATTTTCAATCTATTTGTGCCTTTGAATTGAAGGCCACTATCTTGCAAGCAGCATATAGCTGGTTTAGGCTTTTTCCATCCCTTCTGCCAATCTCTGCCTTTTGACTGGGAAGTTGAATCCATTTACATTCCAAGTCATTATTGATAATGCAGGACTTTCTTCTGCCATTTTGCTATTTAGTCTTTGTAAGCTTAAACCATTTTTGTCCTTCGATTATTCCATTTAAGGTCTCCTTTTATATTGATTTGATTTTTTTGTGTTGTACCATATTGAATGCCTTCTCATTTCTGTCTGGCTGTATTTTTCCTATATTTTCCTTGTGGTTACCATGGAAATTTAACAATCATATTTAGTTTCATATGTATAATATAACAAACATATTTGGTTTGATTCCAAATTAACTTTAATAGCATTTGTGTGTACTTTCCTTATATCCTTGTCTCCCCACCTTTTTTTGTAGATGTTACGAATTATGTCTTTGTACATTGTATATCCAAGAATCATAGATTTATCATTACTTTTTACACAATTGCATCTTAGCATTTTAGCACCTGTAGGAAGAGGCGAAGTTATATACCAAAAAAAAAATGCACTACAATAATATTGGCATTTATAATTAGCTAAATGGTTACCTTTACCAGGGTTCTTTATTTCTTTATGTCACTTTGAATCAGTGTCTAGGGTCCTTTCCTTTCAGTCTGAGGAACTCCCTTTCATTTTGCTTATAGGGAAGGTCTAGCGTTGCTGAACCACTCCAGCTTTCGTTCATCTGGGAATGTCTTGCTGGTCACGAAGACAGTCTTGCTAGTTATAAAATTCTTGCTTGGCAGTTGTTTTCTTTCAGCACTTTTAAAATATTTCAACCCTCTGTCTTGCCTTTCTGATTTGCAATGAGAAATTAGCACTCAGTATAATTGGGACTCCCTCCTACATTCATGTTGCTTTTCTCTTACAGCTTTCAGAACTCTCTCCTTGTTCCTTTGCATTCAACAGTGTGGTCAATATATGATGGGGTTTATTTCTCTTAATGTTTATTTTATTTAGTGTTCTCTGGGCTTCTTGGATATGTGTATTCAAAACTTTTGCTAAGTTTGGGAAGTTCTCTGTTGTGATTTCTTCAGAATATTCCTTCTGCCTCTTTCTCTCTTCTCCTTCTGGAACTTCCACAGCATGTTTATTAGTTCAAAAGTCCCAGAGGTCTCTTAGGCTTATTATTACTTTTTATAAGTCTTGTTCTTTTCTACTCCTCAGATTGACTCATTTCAATATGTATTGTCTTTGAATTCGCATATTCTTTCTTTTGCCAGCTCCAATCTGCTGTTGAAACCCTCCTGGAAATTTTTCATTTCAGTTATTGTGGACTTCAACTCCAGTAACTGGTTCTTTTTTAGTGTTTCTTTCTCTTTACTAAGATTCCCATATTGCTCTAAAGCAATTTTAGAGCTTAGCTTTAGAACTAAAGAATTT
>PVIY010054408.1:0-14237 GCA_004026745.1 Myrmecophaga tridactyla
TGCTGGTAATGGGAGAGCCTTTGGAGTAGAAGGAGGAAGGGAAGGATAAGATGGTGGCTGGAATGCTGCTGGAGTGGGGGGAGGAAGAGGGGGGTAAGATGGCGGCTGGAGTGCTGCCGGCGGAGATTGAGGAAGAGAAAGGCAAGATGGTGGCGGGAGTGCCACCGGCACGGAAGGGGAAAGAGGAGGGCAAGATGGCGGCTGGGATGTCGCCGGAACAGAAGGAGGAAGAGAAGGAGAAGATGGCGACTGAGATGTTGCCGTAGCGGAAGGGGGGAGGGAAAGGCAAGATGGCGACTGGAGCGCCGCTGGAGGGAGGGGAGGGTAGAGCGAGGGAGAGGAGGATAGTTTCCCAAGATGCGGTGGTGGCCCTGGTCTTTTAAAGGAAGGTGAATCGAGGAGGTCAGAAAAGGAGGAAGTTTCATCGGAGGGAAGTGGGGATTTGGGAGTTTCCTTGGCTAGGAGAACCTGAGCCATAGAGCAGGAGGTACAAAGGGAGGGACGGGAGCGCAGAAGGAAAAAAGCCTGGACATAAGGAATTTCGGCCCATTTGTCATTCTTCTGGCAAAAGTCGCGGAGGTTTGTAAGGATATTAAAATCGAAAGTCCCATCCTCAGGCCAATGAGAATCATGATCCAATTGATATTGGGGCCAAGCCTTTTTACAAAACTAAGTGAGGCATTTTGGCCAGATGTCTGGAAGTAAATCCAGTGTAGATAGGTTTGTCAGAAGACAACCCGGAGGAGTATAAGGTTTGGTTTTTGAGGATTTATTGCCCATACTGATGGGTCTCAAA
Organism: Myrmecophaga tridactyla; assembly: GCA_004026745.1. Classification (NCBI taxonomy): domain Eukaryota; kingdom Metazoa; phylum Chordata; class Mammalia; order Pilosa; family Myrmecophagidae; genus Myrmecophaga; species Myrmecophaga tridactyla. The sequence goes on from PVIY010054408.1 coordinate 797, forward strand.
GGACAAAGAACTGGCCCAGGGGATGTCGGCGTCCCAGCGCCCTGAGAGAGTCCTTGGAGCTCTTACTAGCGGGGGCTTGCCACCCCAGGGGACGTCTCACCCTGGTTTGAGGCCCTTTCAGGTCCTGGACCTAAATTTGGGAGACGAGAAGCGGGGTGTCTCCACAACTTTTTGAGTCTTGGGAAAGGGAGTGAGGCTTGCGGGCATCCCCGTTCACCTCAGCCCTTGGAAGAGAATCTGACGTGAATTCACGATTTTGGAGAGTAATTAATGGACAGGCTCTCTCGGAACGGTGAGACCCGGCATCAGGGCTAGGAGGAAAGGCACTTACCCAATCCGTGGAAAGCCTCCCTTGTCGCTGACGATGTGGAGGAAGGAGGAGAGAGGAAGCTGGGGCGCCCTTGGCCAGGCGAGCGGCACCCGCACTCCTCTCCCAGGTTTCCGGCACCAAGATGAAAGGTTTAGGAGGCGAAAGGGTGAGAAAGAAGAAAGGTACACCAGGAAATTTAAAGTGGGCGAGTTTACTTCTGTGCTCCCAGGTAGAGCTCACCGAATCCAAGATGGAGAGAGGTGAGTCCGCGTGTGGGCTTTGGTGCGGGCAGCTTTTAAGGATGGAGGTCAGGTGACGTCGGGAAGGGGCAGTTCATTAGTTCCGGAAGTCAGGTTGGTAGGGGCGACACAGCCTCTGCAGCTCCAGTTGCAGTGCCCTTCCCCGTACCCCCGACCTAACACTTGCTACCTGTATATCCTCTTTGATCAAATGTTGAAATATTTTTCTTATTTTCTGAGTGAATTTTTTTTCATAACCAAGTTTTTAACTTTAGATAGTATTATATTTCTAATGAAACTGTGCTGGATATCCAGAGGTACAATATAATACATAATATATTTGATGCACATTTGTTTTGAGAAGGTTATTGAAAGAAGTTTAGGGATTGTTAATATTTCAAATATTAGTGTTTTATCAGCATTATTTTAAAGTAGTTTTAAAGTTTTGTTGTATTTTTCTTACACCAAAACTTTTAACTGGATGTACTTGGTTTTGTAAAATGTGTAACATAGAAATATCCTTTTAATATTAATCAGTTTACAGATAAATCTGTGCTATAATCCATTTCTTTTCATTAGGAGATGAGTATGTATCACTTAACATTTCTATCATTCCATTTTTTACTACCATTCCAGTTTTTTGTTTGTTTTTCTTTCTTTTTTCTTTAATTGTGCGCGCATATAATACAAATCTTCCCACCCCAAATCCTCCCAAGCATACCTTTCAGTGGGATTAATCACATTCACAGTGTTCCAGTGTTCCTTTACCACTATTCCCATTTCCCTTCACCCCAAACAGAAATCCTACACTCATTTTACATTAACTCCCCATTGCCTCTGGGCCACCCTGGTAACCTGTACTCTAATTTCTGTCTCTGAGTTTGCCTGTTCTATGATATTTTCTTTGTGATTACCATGGTGCTTAAGTTTAACGTCCTAAATCTTTAAAATTATGTTTGCTTTTATACCAACTTAACTTTACTAGTATACACATACTGTGTTCCTATATTCCTCTGACCCCTCACCTTTATGTAGTTCTTTTTACAAATTACCTGTTCATATATTATGAGTCCAGAGCATTTTATACATTTGCCTTTTATTTAGATCCTGCAGGAAGTAAAATATTGAATTAAAAATAAAAAATGAATGGTACTGGTATTTATATTTACCAATGTCATTTTCTTTGCCAGAGATCTTTATTTCTTCATGTGACTTTAATGAATTGTCTGATGTCCTTTCCTTTCAACTTGCAGAACTTCTATTAGCATTTCTTGTTGGGCCATCTTAGTGGTGATGACCTCCCTCAGTTTTTGTTTATCTGGGAGTGTCTTAACCTCTCCTTCATTTTTTTGAAAGACAGTTTTGCTGGATATAGAGTTCTTGTTTGGCAATTTTTTGCTTTGAACATTTTAAATATGTTTTCCCACGTCTTCTTGTCTTCATGGTTTCCAGTGAGAAATCAGCATTTAGTCTTATTGATGCTCTCTTGCTGTGACTCATTGCTTCTTTGTTGTGACTTTCAAAATTCTCCTTTATCCCTGTAATTTGACAATTTGCTTATAATGTAGCATGGTGGGGTCTATTTGAGTATATTCTGTTTAGAATTTGTTGAGCGTCTTGGATGTTTTTATGAATAATTACTGTTAAATTTGGGAAGTTTTCAACCATTATTTCTTTGCATTCTTTCTGCCCTTTCCTTTTTCTCTTCCTGGGATTCCCACGATGGTGTCCCACAGGTTCCTCATGCCCTGTTCACTTTTATCACCCCTATTGGATCTCATGTGGTAAAACTGCACTGAATGACCTTGTGCATCTGATATTGTATGTAAAAAATCGGTGGGATAAATTCCTAGAAGTGAAAGGCCATAGGTTGGTTATGTTTGTCATTCTGATAGATATTACCAGTTGCTTTCTACAGAGGTTTCCCACTGGTGTGTGTGTGCCTGCTTGCCCACACTCTTGCCACATGTGTGCAATCTTTCCTAATATGGTAGGCGAAAAATTATATCTCAGTGTTGCAACTTATATTTCTCTTATTAGGAGTGAGATTCTCATTTCTTTAAGAATTATTCTGATTTCTTTTTCTGTGAGTAGTCTGGTTTGCTCATGTCCTTTTTTTAAAAAAAAAAGTTATTCTAGTAACTTATACACAACGTAAAATTTCCCATTAGCCACATTCAAGTATGTAATTTAGTACTGTTAATTTCATTCACCATGTTGTGCCACCATTGCCACCATCATTTTTTTCATTCTGATTTCTGCTTCTCAGATTGGATTATTTTGATTGTCAATTATTTTCAAGTTCACTGATTCTTTGCCAGCTCCAATCTGCTATTGAATCCTTCTTCTCCTGTCCTGTCTGTTCTGTAATGACATCTTGGGTCAATTCATTAATATTTGACTATATAAAAGGTTCAGTTTTTGCCTGAATTTTGTTTACCCTGGTGAGGGTGTTTTGGGTCACTACTGCAATGGAACACAAGGGGGCTTTCTGGGGTGCTGTTTCTGTTTTCTTAAAAATTAGTTTTTAAATCTTGGTTCTGGTGATATGCATATGTTCAGTTAGTAAAAATTCACTTAGGTTTATTTACTTTTCTGAACTGAAAAATGACTTAAGTAAAAAATTAAAAAGACATCTTAATTAAAACTTGAATTTTATATCCATTATAATTTATATATTTTTCCCTTTTTCAGGTTTTGGAGAGACTTGGAATAAGAAGGGACATGATATATTCGAAATTTCACTGTTCCTGTCTTCTGTTTTCTGCCATCTTTTCATTGGTGTGTCATGGTCGGGATAGAGAAATTGAAAAGGATATGTCTTTATCTTAATTGTTGCTGATTGAGTCCTCTCTTGGTGGTTGTTCCTGGCTAAGACTGATTGTCCGTCCAGACAGTCTATGACAGACATACACAATGCTGACTCTCTTTTGTAGCTCATTTGTAAGTTTTTATTTTTTGGATGTGGCAGCTCTTTTTCCACATTACCTTTTATGGGACATCCACTCCACCTTCAGTTCCATCCAGTAGAACTTTTTGTTGGGAGTATTGCCTCTCCCAGTGTCCATTCATCTTTGTTGATTATCAGCAGTAGTGCCCAGACTTGGCTTCCATGGCTTCCTTCCATGGTGTGTTAGTTTTCCAGGTTGCTATGGAAATACCACCAATAGGTTGGCTTAAACAACAAGCTTTAATTACCTCACAGTTTTGGAGGTTAGAAGGTTTCTTTCTGGCCTCAGTAGTGTTCTTGTACTGGCTTTAGGTAATACTTGGATTCCATGGCTTTCCTGTCTTTTGGTGATATCTTCTCCTTTCTCATCTGGGTTCCTGCTGACTTCTTGCTTCTAGCTCTTTCCTCTGGCTTTTTCTGTATCAGGCCTCTAGTGATCTAGATTAAGACCCACCCTTTTCTGTTGGGCCATACTAAAAATAACATCTTCAAGAAGACCTATTTATACTGGGTTCATACTCACAGAAATGAAGATTAAGATTAAGAACATGTCTAAATTGTCATACATAATTCATCTTCCACTCATGGTTTCTCCTTGATCCAAAGGTATTGTTTGATCCTTGCTAGGTGAAATATTGGAAATGTAGGCTGCCTTCTCTTTTTGTTTTTACTACTGTTACTAATTTTTTTTTTTCCCTGCTCATTCCTCCTACAATTTCCTGGACATATCAGTTGCTTTAATGGTTCAGTACCTCAGTATCTTCCTTCTCCTTTTATTCATTTACCACCAATTTTTTAAAAAATATTTTTTTTCTTCTTCACTTATTTATTTGTAAATCATGTACTGGATAGCTACCACTAACCATCTTAACCATCTTAGTATTCTCCTGTGTTTGGAAACCCATCAATCAATTTATGACCTTGGAATTAAAAAAAAAATCTTTCTCTGAGAAGTGGGCATTAATTTTTTTCCCCTGTGACTTTTGGGATTGTCATGGTGCCTGTTAGTTGACAAGTATTGATTTTCAAATGGCAGGTAATAGAGGTGTCAATTATTTCTCTTTATGCTCCTTCTTTTGTTTCTGTACTGTCCAGATCAGTTTGTTGTGTTGCTTATCAGTTTTTATTATAGCTTTTCATTGAAATCTTGAAGAGATGACTTATTGGCATTGTTTTGTTAAAAAGAGTTTCTGATTTAATGCTGCTGATTAGGTTGATGTTGGCCAGGTAGTTGAAAAATGTCTAAATCTTGATGGTGTGGTTTGATACTGCTTATTGAGTGAGGAGGAGGAGGCATTGGGCAGGCGGTGGGGATGGAATGGACAACACTAAAATAAAGGTAGATGTGAGGCAGTGTTAGTATTTCATATTATTTTCTCCATAGCCGTTTTTATACTTTGTCTTTAAAAGCATGTAGTTAGCTCCCTGAAGGCATATAAAGACAAACTCTCTTTTATTTTAGCATTAGCTGAATGTTAGAATTATTTCTAACTTTGTATGATAGGTAAAGGAAGGTCTATAATGCTTTTTTTAAAAAAAATAAACAACTAAAATATGCCTTTCTTTTTTTTGGTATAGGAAAAATATGTGAATACAAAGAGAAAAGTAAATAGTTAATGTAACTAACAGTGCACTTGTTATGAATTACATTCTATCAAAATGCTTGTCTTATCGTATTCTGAACATTCTCCTTTGTTTGTCCTTTGGCAATTTATAATCAGTATCCCGCATCCTTCATAGTACTCCCAAACAGCTTTTACTCAAAAACGTGTTTCTGGATTTAGCTATTGAGCAGGAAATATAAAATGTTGGTACGTTTGAACTGTAAGAATGTTGTAGAGAGAGGCTTAATATAAAGTTCCTATATTATAGAAAATATATTAAAGACTTCTGTCCTTTTCTCTTTAAAGGATGTGGTAACTGGACTTAGTCCCCTGCTCTTCAGGAAGCTCAGTAATCCTGATGTACTTTCATCCACTGGAAAAGCTAAACTCCAACGACAGCTTAGTCAGGATGACTGTAAGTTACGGAGAGGAAGTCTGGCCAGTTCTCTGTCAGGTAAATTTCTAATTTTGTTTATAAAAAATGTGGGACTATATTGTCAGTATTTAAGGGTGCCCCAACTGATTTGGCACTTTTGACAGCTTCTTTTCTGGTGGTAGTCTTTTTTAAACTTTTTTTGTTGTATAGTATAACAGATACACAAAGCAAAGAAATAAAAAAAGGAGTACTTTTCAAAGCACTCTTCAAAAAGTGATTACAGAATAGATCCCAAACTTTGTCATGGGCTACCATTTAATCCTTTCATATTTTTCTTTCTAACTGCTCCAGAATATAGGAGGCTAAAGGGCTTAAATACTTTATCATCACAATCGATTTTTTTCCTTCTTTTTTGTGAACAATGATGTATATACAAAAAAGCTATGAATTTCAAAGTGCAGTACCACAATTAGTTGTAGCACTTGATTTTGAGGAGTTCCCATTTATCTATTTTTTCTTTTGTTGCTTGTGCTTTGAGTGTAAAGTTTAGGAAGCTACCTCCCATTACTAGGTCTTAAAGATGTTTCCCTGTATTTTCTTCTCGAAGCTTTATGGTGCTCGTTCTTATATTTTAGGTGTTTAATCCACTTTGAATTAATTTTTATGTAGGATATAAGATAGGGGTCCTCTTTCATTCTCTTGGCTATTGATATCCAGTTCTTCCATGCCCAATTATTGAAAAAAACTATTTTGTCCCAGTTCAGAGGATTTGGGGGCATCCTCTCTCTTTTTTTTCTTTGTCAGTCTTGCTAGTGGCCCATCAATTTTATTGATTTTCTCAAAGAACCAACTTTTGTCAAAAATCAGTTGACCATAGACTTGGTGGTCTGTTTCTGTGCTCTCGATTTGATTCCATTGGTCAATGCTTCTGTCTTTGTGCCAGTACCATACTGTTTTGACCACTGTGGCTTTGTAATAGGTTTTAAAGTCAGGGAGTATTAATTCCCCCACTTCGTTCTTCTTTTTGGGGATGCTTGTAGCTATTCGGGTCTCTTTCCCTTCCAGATGAATTTGGTAGTTAGCTTTTCCAAATCTTCAAAGTAGGTTGTTGGAATTTTGATTGGTACTGTGTTGAATCTGTAGAACAATTTGGGGAAAATTGACATCTTAACTATATTTAGCCTTCCTATCCATGAGCAGGGAATGTCTTTCCACCTATTTAGGTCTCCTTTGATTTCTTTTAGCAGTGTTATGTAGTTTTCTGTGTACAAGTCCTTTACGTCCCTAGTTAAGTTCATTCCTAAGTATTTGATTCTTTTAGTTGCTATTTTGAGTGGAATTTTTTCTTTAGCTGACACCTCAGCTAGGTCATTGCTTGTATATAGAAGTGTTACTGATTTTTGCACTTTAATTTTATATCCTGCCACCTTGCTGAATTTGTTTATTAGCTCAGGTAATTTTGCTGTGGATTTCTCAGGATCTCCCAAGTATAGTATATCATCTGCAAATAATGAGACTTTTACTTATTCCCTTCCAATACAGATGCCTTTTATTTCTTTGTCCTGCCTGATTGCTCTAGCTAGAACTTTTAGCACAGTGTTGAAATATAGTGGTGACAGTGGGCATCCTTGTCTTGTACCTGATCTTAGGGGGAAGGCTTTCAGTCTCTCTCCATTGAGTACGATGCTGGCTATCAGTTTTTCATATATTCCTTTTATCATATTGAGGTAGTTACCATTGATTCCTATCTTTTGGAGTGTTTTTTATCAGAAAAGGATGCTGAATTTTGTTGAATGCTTTTTCAGCAGCAATCGAGGTGATCATGTGACTTTTCCCTTTTGATTTGTTAATGCGCTGTATTACATTAATTGATTTTCTTGTGTTGAACCATCATTGCATTCCTGGTATAAACCCCACTTGGTCATGGTGTACAGTTCTTTTAATGTGTTGTTGGATTCAATTTGCTAATACTTTAATTGAGAATTTTTGCATTTATGTTCATTAGGGAGATTGACATGCAGTTTTCCTGTCTTATAGCATCTTTAACTAGTTTTGGTATTAAAATGATATTAGCTTCATAAAATGAGTTAGGTAGAGTTCCTTTTTCCTCAATTTTTTGGAAAAGTTTGAGCAGGATTGGTGTTAGTTCTTTCTGGAATGTATGATAAAATTCCCTTGTGAAGTCATCTGACCCTGGGCTTTTCTTCGTAGGAAGATTTTTGATGACTGATTGAATCTCTTTACTTGCGATTGGTTTGTTGAGACCTTCCATTTCTTCCTGAGTCAGTGTAGCTTGTTTGTGTGTCTCCAGGAATTTATCCATTTCATCTAAGTTGTCTAGTTTGTTGGTATATAGTTGTTCATAGTATCCTCCTATGATTTCTTTTATTTCTTCAGGGTCTGTGATAATGCAGCACTCCTCATTTCTGATTTTGTTTATTTGCATCCTCTGTCCTTTTTGTCAGTCTTGCTAATGGCCCATCAGTTTTATTGATTTTCTCAAAGAACCAACTTTTTGTTTTATTGATTCTTTCTATTTTTTGTTCTCCCATTTATTTATCTCTGCTTTAATCTTTGTTATTTCTCTTCTCCTATTTGCTTTGAGGTTAGTTTGCTGTTCTTTCTCAGGTTCCTCCAGGTTTGCTGTTAAGTCCTCGAATTCTGCTCTTTCTTGTTTTTTAATATAGACATTTAAGGCAATAAATTTCCCTCTCAGCACAGCCTTTGCCATATCCTATAAATTCTGATAAGTTGTATTCTCATTTTCCTTCATTTGCAGATAGCTACTGATTTCTCTAGCAATTTCTTCTTTGACCTAGTGATTGTTTAGGAGTGTATTATTTAATCTCTAAATATTTGTGAATGTTCTTATTCTTTGGTGGTTATTGAGATCTAGCTTCATTCCATTGTGATCAGAGAAAGTGCTTTGAATAATTTCCATATTTTAAATTTATAAAGACCTGTTTTGTGCCCCAGCATATGATCTATCCTGGAGAAGGTTCCATAGGCACTAGAGAAGAATGTATAACCTTGTGCTTTGGGGTGCAATGACCTATATATGTCTGTTAGGTCTAATTCATTTATCTAGTTATTTAACTTCTCTGTTTCCTTGTTGATCTTCTGTCTGGTTGTTCTATCTATAGAGGAGAGTGGTGTATTGAAGTCTCCTACTATTATTGTTGAAACATCCATTATTCCCTTCAATTTTGCCAATGTCTGTCTCATGTACTTTGGAGCTCCTTGATTGGGAGCATAAACATCTTTGATTGTTATATCTTCTTGGTGAATTGACCTTTTAATTAGTATATTGTGTCCTTTGTCTCTTACGCTGTCTTTACATTTAAAGTCTATTTTCGTCCAATATTAGTGTAGCTACTCCTGCTTTTATTTGGTTACACCTTGAATGATAAATCTTTTTCCATCCTTTGACTTTCAATCTAGTTGTATCCCTTGAGTCTAAGGTGAGTCTCTTGTAAGCAACGTATAGCTGGATTGTGTTTCGTAATCCATTCTGCCAATCTGTATCTTTTTTTTCACATGAACAGGCACTGGAAACCAAACTCGGGTCTCTGGCATGGCAGGTGAGAACTCTGCCTGCTGAGCCACTGTAGCCCGCCCCCAATTTGTATCTTTTAATTGGTAAGTTTAGTCCATTAACATTCAGAGTTATTACTGAAAATGTATTTCTTGATTTCACCATCTTATCATTTTAATTTTATTTGTCAGATCTATATATTCTTTTCCCTCTTTCTCTTTGTATTCTTTAAATTACCCTTAGTGGTACTCTTCAATTCTGTGCCTCCCTCCAGACCTCCCGCTCCTGTCTTTTTTTTTCAGCTGGCAAAACTCCTTTTAGTATTTCTTATAGGGCCACTTCTTGTTGACAAATTCTTTCTGGACTTCTTTGTCTGTGAAAACTTTTATCTCTCCCTCAATTTTAAAGTACAATTTGGCTGGGTACAGAATTCTTGGCTGGAAGTCTTTCTCTTTCAGGATCTTGAATATATCATAACACTGCCTTCTTGCTGCCAGGTGAGAAGTTCAGTAGTCTGAAGTCAGTTTCATTTGATTTCCCTTCTATGTAGTAGATTGTTTCTCTTGCTGCTTTTATGATTTTCTGCTTCTCTTCAACATTTGACAGACTGAGTAGTATGTGCCTTGGGGAAGGCCTGTTTGGATTTATTCTGTTTGGAGTTTGCTGGGCTTCTTTGACTTGTATATTTATATCCTTTATGAGGATTGGGATGTTTCCCCCATTATATCAACTACTCTTCCGAGCCCTTTACTCCTCTCTTCTCCTGGGACACCAATGATTCTTATATTTGTGTGCTTTGTTTTGTTGATCATTTCCCTGAGTTCCCATTCAATTCTTTCCATCTTTTCTTTGCCATTTGCTGTTTTGGGTCTTCAGAGTCAATTATTCTGTCCTCTGTATCACTTATTCTTTCTTCTGCCTCTTCAAACTTGTTGTTGTGTGGCTCTATTATGTTTTTTATTCGGTTAACAAAGTCTTCAGTCTCTGTGATATCTGCTACTTTTCTATTTATTCTTCCAAATTCCTCCTTGTGCTATTCTGCTGTGTTTTTTATCTCCTTTTGTCATTTGCTATCCTACTTATTTTATTAAGTAGAATTACTTACGAACATCTTTGATTAGTTGTTCCAAAGTCTGTGTCTCCTCTGGTGTTTTAATTTGGTCATTAAGCAGGGCTATATCTGTCTACATTGTGATATGCTTAGTGATCTTCTGCTGTCTTCATCGCATGTAAATGTCTTGATTGATTTACTTTGGGGGTTGATTTCTTTTAGTAGTCTAAGGCCTTGTGTCTGTGGGATGGTTATACAGGCTGGGAGCAGGGCATAGGTTCGAGCACTCAGTATGGTGATTTGTTTCAAGGAGGTATGGGCACAGGTTGGGACTGTTATGCTGATGCTTATGAGTATGGATGCCCAGCGGCCAGGGAGGATGTAGCTGTGTGGGTGCACTGGTCTGGGGGTGCATAACCCTGGTCTGTGCTGGTCCAAGGTACAGGGCCTTTGTACACATGCATAGAGCTGTGGGAGCAGGTCAGCATTATGCCTTTGTGGATTGGGGGCCGATGTGACCTGGCTGTCCAGAGCGGCACTTGGTGAGAGCTGGGAAGTGTTGAGGCTGAGTGCTGTGCACACATGTGGTTCTAGAACTGCTGTGAAATGTGTTTCCCAGAGCTGAATGATGTGATTGGGGGCCTGTTTGCATACATGGGCCTGGGAGTGCCGTAAATGGATGCACTGAGCTCAGGGATGGTGGGGTGAGGCTGTGCAACATTATAAGCAGTGGGGGTGGGTGGGTACCCTAGGTATGGAGGTTAGTGTCCACAACCTTTATGTGCTGACAGCACCTGCAGGAAACAGGGGGAGGTAGTGCTCCAGAGAGGTGCAGGAGAGGTAAGTTGGGCTTAACTTGGGGTGGGGATGTTGTAGATATGTTCACTAGGAGCTGGTGGGGTAGGGGTGTCTTGAGCGTGGGGAAGGGGAGCTGGTGATGGGGTTCAGGTGTGTGGGGTGTGGGTTGAATCACTGGTCATGGGGCTGCACTGTTGAGGTGTTGAGGGTAGTGTGCCCAAGAAACGTGGCCTGGCTTATTTCTAGTACTGCATTCCTGTCCGTGTACTCCTGTGGGCTTCGTGCCTCCGCGCCTCTGGGCCAGGTTCTAGCTTTCTGCCCCTCAATTCCTTGGCCTCTGCATCTACAGCTGCCGCATGTGGTGCAGAAGGCTCTCCCAGGTCAGCTGCACTCCCGAATTGCCAGTTCAGTTGCCCTCCTGTCCCTTCTCTAACCTTTCTGTGGAGCAGGGCTAATTTCCATCTAGTCTAGTCAGCCATCTTCCTTGAAGTCTGGTGGTAGTTTTTTATTAGAACATTTAATATAAGGCTATCTTCTTACTTCCTCATGGAATCTCTGAATATTAACCTCCTGAACCTGTTAGACATTTGTTTGTTTTCTGCTAACACTGGTTATTCCCTTTCAGCCTGATTTTCCTCTCTGCCCACTGCTGTAGATTTCACATCCTTGGCTTTTTTGACTTTCAATTTTCTCCATTGCCAATGCCCATTGTTACTTCCCCACCTCCTTCAAATATAAAGCACTTAAAAAGTCTAAGGGGAAAATTATACCAGGAAGTCGTGGTCCAAACAGGAAGCAATTAATATGTTGCATACTTTTTAACTTTAAAGTCTCTATTTTGAGATAATTTCAAACCTGCAGGACAGTTGCAAAAAATAATACAACCCCCATCTAGAGAACGCCAACATATTCCTATGCCCAGTCTACTTACATCTGCCACTTTAATTTTAAGCAAGTAATAAGAGTATAAAAAGAAAAGAGAATCCATTTGGTCTCTGTGCTAAAAATATTACATCAATAAAAAAGAAAGTGCAATCCTACCATATTCTTTGGCCAAGTGGTCAACAGTAAATAGTTTTAATTTTCTTTTTCTTTTTGTCCATATTCAGAGCTATTTCTGAAACTATGTTGTCTTACTTTTTAATTAAAATTTAGTTTTGTCATATAGAGCCATTCCTTATTCTTTTCCATACCATTCTGCTCTTTAAGGATGTGATATCTTCTAATTCTCCACAAATAGAGTTGATTTTTTTTTTAATTTTAAATTTTGAAATAGTTTCAACCTTACAGGACAGTTATAAAAATAAAACAGAACCCATACAGAGAACTCCAACATGCCCCTCTCTCTCAGATACCCAGATCCACCAATTTTAACATTTTGCTACACTCGCCATCTCTTTCTTTCTGTTCATCAGCTTATCAATCCATCTATCTATCCATCCACCTTTCTGCCTGTCCATTTTTGGAATGCTTGAGCGTGGATTATACATATCAAGCTCCTTGAACACTTAATACTGCCATGTACATTTACTGAGAACAAGGATATTCACTTAGGTGACCACTTTAGTGCACTTATCAAGTTCAAGAAATTAACATTAATATAAAGCTTACATTCAATATTCTAATTTTTTCCCGATAAGATGTTTTTTTTTTACATTTTTATTGTGAAATGTATATATACAAAAAAGCAATAAATTTCCAAGTACATTTTAACAAGTATTTATAGAACAGCTTTCAAAGTTTGGTATGAGTTACTGTTCCATGATTTTTTGTTTTTTCTTCTAGTTGCTCCAAGACACTGGAAACAAAAGAAATATCAGTATAATGATTCAGCAGTCATACTCATTTGTTAGATACTATCCTAGTTACATCTTTTTGAAAGTCTTTTCTCCTCCATTCTTAGATTGCGTTCAGGGTCATGTATTCACTTAAATGTCTATCTTTTTTTCTTTAATCGTAGAAACATATATATAGCAAATCTTCCTATCCCAAAACGTACCAAATATTCTACTTATTGGGATTCATCACATCCATAATGTTGCTGTACCCTCATCCCCGACCATTACCAGAACTTTCCCTTCACCCAGAACAGAAACCCGGCATCCATTTTGCATTATCTTCCTATTCCTCCTGCCCCCATCCCTGGCAACCTGTATCCTAATTTCTGACTCTATGAACTTGCATATGATCTGATATGTTCTTTGTAGTTACCATGGAGCTTAAATTTAACATAATCTGTAACAATCTTGGTTGCTTTGATGCCAACTTAACTTTAATAATATACACAAATTATGTTTCTGTACCTCTCCACTCCCCCACTTTTATGTAGTTCTTGCCACAAATTATGTGTTTGTACCTAATGAGTCCAGAACCACTGATTTATCATTACATTTTATGTGTATACTTTTTAGAACCTGTAGGAGGTGAAAATGGAATTATAAACCGAAGATACGGTAGTACTGTCATTTATATTTATCCCCGTTGTTACCCATACCAGAGATCTTTATTTCTTCATGTGACTTCAGTCACAATTTTCTATTGTCCCTTCCTTTCAACATACAGAACTGTCTTTAGCATC
>PVIY010054409.1:0-14229 GCA_004026745.1 Myrmecophaga tridactyla
GGAAGTTGAATTTCTCCCCGTTCTCACCATTCCCTGAAGGGGGCTTGCAAATATTTTTCCAGTCACTGATCAAATCATTCTGATTTCATTTATGTCCCCAGCCTTCCTCCCTCTATCATTCTCACATGCAGCGTCATTCAGTATTTTAACATAATTACATTACAGTTAGGTAGTATTGTGCTGACCATTTCTGAGATTTAACAACCACCATTTGCATAGTGTTTTCAGCTTTTGCAAACCCTGTTTCATATATTCTTCTTTGCACCTCCTCTCAGAAGTTGATATGATTAGCCTTAGAAATGAGGGTCCAAATATTTAACCACAAGGACATTGCCCAATCAGCATGGAAGTTGGCAGAGTCCTGGGGCAGGGTTCTGAGACTTGTGGTCTTAAGTATTAACCCTTAAATTACTGGGTGATGGATTTAAAGGCTGTCCGAGGAGAGGCTGGGTAATAGGAGGGCATTCAGGGGTCTCAAGACAGCACCTGTTTACCAACCAGTACACAAGTTTTCCAATATGTTAATAACAAATGTGACTTTGGTGGTGCCTGTCAGCTGGATGACAGCTCATTTGCAGAAGAGTAAACTGAGGTTCAGAGAGGTTAAATGACTCTCCTCTATCACACAATAGGCAGACAGTAGAGTTGGGATCCAATGCTATTTACCTCAAAGCTGTCCTAACTCTGGGTGAAACTATGCATCCTTGGTCAAGTAATCCCTAACCATTGACTTGCCATGCTACTCTATTATAGTATTCTCCAAATTTATTCCTCAGCAAAGATTAAGTAACACATGGTAAATATGTACAAGGGAACATAAACTATTAATAATTATGCTATAGAAGTATCCTTATTGACAAAAAAGATTTTCATACCATATGGATGATGGAAAAAAAGGTTATGAATGAGTACATGCATTATGATCCTATTATTATTATTATTTTTAAAGGTACAAGAAATCTTTTGAGTAGTGTGGTTTAGGTAGTAACAATATGGGCTTTAGAGTGAAACAGACTTAGATTCAAATCCAACCCACAGATATTGCATAATTCTAAAACCTTGGTAAGGCACTTAATCCCACTGCGATGCAATCTCCTCACCTGTTAAATGTGGAAATCATAGCATCTACTTCTCAGGAATGTTGGGAGACTTAAGTGAAGTTGTGTTTATAAAATGCTTAGCATGATGTCTGACTTACAAAAAATGCCCATAAATGGTATCTACTATAATTATTATGTAAGTATAGAAAATTTTGGAGAGATATTTATCCCCCACCCCCAACCCCGAATTTATTTTCTTTGCCTTTATTAAGCACGCATGCCCAGTCCTATATCAGATGCAATGGCAGGTAGTAGGAATTGAAACCCTTGGCTCTGCTCTCCAGAATATTACACTGTAGTTACATGACTCGTTCAGCTTTGGTTGGCTGCCATCAACATGAAGAAGGAAGCTAGATTTCAGTGGCTTCCGGGGAGAGCAAGCAAACCATGGAAAGAACTGTAGCTCTGGGGTCCAACCAGCTCACAAGGACTGGGTGGTGGAAGCTCCTTGCTCTCCTATTTACAAGGCTATATTTAGTGATTGACGGTGAAGGTTCTCTGCTCATTTTCCATTTCTCTAGCCCCCACCTATTATAGATTTTGGAAAGATAATCATCTACACGAATAACCTGAAAATCATCCGAACCCCAATGGACAAGAGAGATTTCATGAGGAAAATTTTCCAGAAGGAAGAGGAGGCTGAGGAAGAGCCTCTCATGAGCAAAGAAGAAAGCTATGGAAACAACAACCAGAATGATGGAACTTTGCCAGAGACAGAAAGCACGTTCTCCCACAACCAATATGCACAGGTGCGTCAGGGCAGCCTTGCCATGCCTTGTGCTGGCCCTACAGTTACTGCCTCCCCCAGCGTTTTTTCCCTGATTTTTTTTTTTTTTTTTTTTTGCATGGACAGGCTCTGGGAATCGAACCCTGGTCTCTGGCATGGCAGGCGAGAACTCTGCCACTGAGCCCCCGTTGCACCACCTCCCCCAGGGTTTTAATGGTGCCTTACATAAGTGGAAAAAAAAAAAGATTATTAATACTTAGATGGTAAACACGTTAGTTTATTTTAAAGTTTATTTTATTTGAAAGGTGCTTTTTAAACAGTGGTTATAAATCCGTCATTCAAATACTCATAATTACAAATTTTTTTGGCTGACTTCTTCTGCGATCTGATTAGATATTTGTTTTCACTTTGCAATGTGGCTTGACCAACTTGTTCTAAAGGTGCAAAAATCAGTGAACAAATGAGAGGGTGCCACCATCAACCCTACTGAGTTACTACCACTCAGCGGCTTATTCTAGGCCCCTGAGGTCTAATAAATACCTAGTCATTTGTCTAATGATTGCCTGACCGAGTGAGGGTGCCGTGCCAACTAGTTTACTAAAAATTACTATAGCAATTGGTTTTTATATTAAAATTTAAATTTGTGCTTAGTTTTAGATAAAAGTACTATAAATACAAGTTCTGTTGATTTCCTTCTTACAGCCCTCGGAGGTGTGCTGTCCCCCCTTGGAAGCCGTTGCTCACGCATCTGGCTGTATGCATAGGGAGAGGAGGGTTGGTTATTAGTTCATGGTGTAGGGTTTGCAGGGGAGAGAAGCGATTTTGTTCAATGTAAGTTATGAGATTAAAAGCTTAGGTAGGTGCAGAAATGAATTTTCTCCCTCTTTGGAGTCCATCTTTTGGGACTTAAGGCTTTCTGTGGGATGCACTCTCACCTCCCATGGGTTGACGTGACAAAAGGGACAGGGGCGTCCTCATACTTGAGAGATACCCTCAGCCTGAGAGGGTTCAGGGGATAGGACCAAGACGGTCGTGGCCCAGTTTTAAGTGTAGGCTTTAGGCCAGAGGTGTCAAAGTCATTATTATCTCATCTCTCTCACTTCACAAATCCACTGACCTCTCAACAACCACCCTCATTCTTTCCACTCCAACTACACTGACCATTTCATATGATCCTAGCTCTTTCCTGCTACAGGCTAATTCCCTTTGCTTGGAATGTTCCCTGGGTCCTCTCCCCTTTGCCGTCAGCCCCTCGGGTCTGTGCAGAGGCATCACTTCCTCTGAGAAAACTTCCCTAGTCTCCATGAGGATAAAATGCCCTATATGCACCTGTGAGAGCACCACACACCCCTTCTCATGTTGCCGTTTTAGATATAACTGCATGATTATTTGCTGAATGTTTGCTACCCACTGGCACTTCTCATCCTTGAGGGCCTGGGCCAAGGTTATGTCAGGCACCATATTGTAGGTTCAATTAAAAAAAAAAAAAAAGAAATCACCCAGAATATAATAGTTGCTTAGTATTAGTTAAATCTCTGTGGAAAGACTTTTGGAATTTGGGACCAGAGTGACAGCTGGTAATGTAACTGGTGCCCTGCTGGCAATGGTGCCAACTGAACCCCAATCCAGGTTCGTTAGTCTTGACACTAAAAGAATTTAGAGACAAGAGGGCCAGTAGGAATAAGCAGTAAAGTTTATTAGAGAAAAGGAGAGAGAATATCTGTTAGAGAATTAACGCTGATGTGCCCAAAGAAGGGACATGCACTTCTGGAGCGGGTTAGCTTGTTTTATAGGAAAGTTTTACTGGTGGCAGATTTCCATAGTAACTTTGAATACAAGGTGTCTTCTTTGTTCTAGGAGGAGACAGCTAGCGACATTTGTGGTTTGTTGTCACATACCTAAAATTTGTCTTTGGGCAGATAGTTAGCAATCTTTATGACCCTATGCTTTTTGTCATTAACTAAGAGTTTCTTTTGGGCCCAGAATTTTATAAGCTTTTATGATTTGGGGAGGTTTTGGGGCTTTAGGGGAAAGTATGCAGCTGAAGTTTGCAGTTTACATTAGTTTCTTTGGAACTAGATAAGAAGCAAGGGACTTGCTGTCGTCCTATTTTATCCTGCTTCAGTAAGTATTCTGCCTTTGCTCTCTTGTTTTCTTCTTAGTACTGTTAAGAAATAGGCGTGGCAGTAGGCAGAAGACTGAACATGTGGATCCAAAGCATTAAAATGCCCCTTTAAAATGCTTTAATTCTATTATTTCTCATACCATATCGTAACTTGTATGAGCATATATTTTCAGAAGAGGGCCAGAAAGGATAAAATGCAGGTCACTCTGCAGGCCTGAATGAAAAGGCAACAGCAGGTCTCATATACAATTACCTTTAAATTCAATTTGGAGAGTCCCGTGGTTTTTTTTTAGCTGTAATGCCATAAACTAGGACAGAGGTGTGCAGCAGAAGGTTGCTATGAAAGGTTATACATCATTGCCCATTCTTTGAACTCTGCTTTAAATTGTTGTTTGTTTGCCCAATCCTTCATGCAGTAAATGCTTGGACAAGTTTTATTCTAAAAGAGAGGGCCAAAGAACATCAAGGAGCTTCTTCTGAACAAGAAACTCTTTGTTCTGCTTAATGGAACAGGGAGCAGTAGGAACCTTGATGAAAAAGCAGGGCAAGGCTGAAAGCCAGGCTGTGCTTGAACTTCTACATTAACTATAAAAAAGAAGAAGAAGAAGAACAATCGTACTGAAGCATTCAGTGAGATATGGAAGGGGAAAAAACTGTTTCTCTGCTCAGTGGATGTGGTGCCATAAATCACCTGGGCCTGTTTATGCTTTATGCAGTCCCATCTTTGAAATAATAGTAATAGAAACAACAATAGCAATGATGGCTGCTGCTTACTGAATTCACGATAGGCACCTTGCCCAGTGCTTTGCATGCAGTTACCCATTTAATCCTCACAAGGACCCTCTGACGTAGGTGCTGTTATTTGTCCCATTCTGCAGCTGGAAAAGCTGAGGCAGCTGGAGAAGCTGAGGCTCAGAGAGGTTAAGTAACTTGCCAGAGAGTAGTAGGGCCAGGATATGCAAACTCAGGTCCATCTGGCTACCAGTCTCACAATCATAACCTCTCTGCACTGCAACCTCTAGCTTGGTGCTACTGGTTACCATCTTTGGAGTCCCACAAGCCTTGGAGTCTGCCATGAAAGCTAAGGCCCCACTCCGTGGTCATGGAGCTGGTAAAAGGTGCGCTGGGTGGACCTGTCGGATTCTACAACATGAGCTGTACTCTACAACCAGGCTTGATGTCTTCCCACTAAATCTGCACTGATGAGAATTTGCAACAAAACCTTTCTGAACATGGGCACTAGAGCCTTATGTCAGGGATACCTTGTATAGAGTAGGGGCTTACTAAATGTTTGTTAAGTTAATTGAATGATTAAAAAGAAGATGTTGAGCATAAGTGGTTGAAAGAAGGTTGGTAACTGAGGGCAAGAATGGAAACTCCTGTGGAAACACTAATAATGCCCCCTATGACCATGTGAGATAAGATACAATCTGATTGATTATTTGCTCTCATTCTCTACAGCAAGCTTGCCACATCATTTCATTAATCTCTGAAAATCTGACCCAGTATTTTATGCAATTGAATTTTTGGATCATATATATATAATATTATGGTAGGATTTTGCTGTGCTTTCTTTGGCAATCTGTTTTGGCACGAAACAATCTTTCTTGAGAATAACTGTTGGGCAACTCCAGTGAAGGCCTATGTGCATAGTGGTTAGCAGCAGGAGCTCTGGGGGGCAATTCCCTGTGTGATCTTTGGCAAATTTCACTGAGATCACATACAGAATATAAAGCATTATGGATTTGGCAGAAAAAATGGACATGGCACTTTGCTTTAAGAATATTTTGGCAAGCATATTTGGTTTGAATACTTTAAGGGAAGAAACTATTTTCCCATTGTTTACATATTAAGATGTCAACTATCAATAAAATGTTAACAAAAGGGTGAAAAGATATCCTTTGAGCTTTTGTCAGTTGAGTAATCACTTCCATTCCTTAAAATCCAGAATAAATAAAATGTATTACCCTCTTAGGTACTTTGCTGCATGATGGAGCTATTTTCAGAACTTATGCCTCCCTTTTCAGAGATTATTTTTCATTCTTAGGTTGTAAAAGAAAGCTGTGCTACTTGGGTGGAGCTACCCAATGGTCCTCAGCTGTTTTGTTAGTTCCTAGAATTTAAGAGCAGGAAGGGCTTTCCAGACATTGTTGTTTGGTTTGTTTAGTCAATGAGAAAATATACAAAAAATAATATTGTGCCTTGGGATGACAAGGAAGCTATGGAGCAGAGGCATTGGCCCAGGGGGCTTCCTGTCACCTCAGTAGAGTATGAGATGTGCCTTACTGGGGCAGTTGTGGAAGCCATGGGAGGGGCCCCTAGTCCAGAAAGCCCTCCTGGGTAAAGTGCAGCTAGGCTGGCATCTGAGAACAAGTAGGAGTTGGCTGGGTTGAGAGTAGTGAAAGCCCATGGGAGACCGAGTGCAGAGAGGCCTTAGGACACGAGCCTGATCTAAGAACAGTCAACATTTGAATCAGATAAGGAGATGGGTTTTATCTTGAGCTTTTTATCTGGAGGACAAGTGTTCATTAAAGAGTCTGCAGGAGTGAGTTCATTCATGTGTTTACTCCACAAAACACATTATGAGCACCTTCTACTGGCCAAGCACTCAGAAGGTGCCGTAATGAGATTGGCATCAATGGGGAGAACATCCCACAAGACCAGAGGCAGGGGCGAAATCACACTTAATTCATGCCAGATGTTGGAGGACAACCAGACTAGGATTGTGGTTGTGGGAATGGAGAAAACTGGACGGATTTGAGAAATGCTTGGAAGGTGAACTGGACAGAACTCAATGCTGGACTCATCTGCTATTGATCTGGTATCACTCTTATTTTCTGGAAGGTTCCCAATCTATATAGGTCAGTAAAAGCATTGCCAATTTCCTTGAAATGTCTTAGGGAAGAGGAAGACAATAATCAAGGGGCATTTTATGGAGAGTGGGAGTAGAGTACAGGAGACTTATTGGCAACACTTAACGGTGAACTAACTTTTATGGGGAATGTGCCAGTATATTATGGCATTTACATCTACTCTCTCATTTAATATCCCACTACCAGAGAGATAAGCATTATCATTCCCATTTCACAGATAAATAAATTGAGACTTAAGGGAATTATCCAAGATGCACAGCTGATGTCAGAGGCAGGCCTCGATGTCACACTGTTGACTCCCGAGTTCAGAGCTCTCCATCTTGGGGCCTTAGCCCAGCTCTGGAATAGAATAAAGTGCTGCAAGAACTCAGAGGTGAGCTTTGAAGGATTCTAACATCGAGTCACTCATTTGCTCAATTTCTTAGGCACACAAAACAATCTTTCTTGGGAATAACTGTTGGGCAACTCCAGTGAAGGCCCATGTGCATAGTGGTTAGCAGTAGAAGCTCTTGTGGGCAACTGCCTGCGATCCAAACTGGCCTCCCTGTCTTCCAAGCTGTGTGATCTTTGGCAAATTTCTTGACATTGCAGCAGATTTGATGAGATGACATACAGAAAGCTCTTAGGACAGTGCTCGGCACCTACCAGGCTGCTATAAGTGTTCACTATTAGTATATGGCAATGAGGAAGACAAAGTTCTTGCCCTTGCAGAACTTACAGAACCATCGTGTCAGATGCAACAAGGGCAATGAAGAAGGTAAAGCTGCAGAATGCAAGAAGTGGCGGCCAGGCATGCTGTCTTAGAGATGTCCCGAGGAAAATCCTCTGTGATAAAATTGCTGTGGTTACTCCAGGCTGTTGGCCAGTACCCTCACTCGCATTTGTGGGAAGGGTTTTACTCTAATTCTACTCTGGCCTTTGTTGCAGCTCAGTGCTGTTTTGACCTGCATGTGAGTGATGGACTTGAACTGCTGCTGTAACTAAACCCTGAATTGTTTCTTGCAGGAAGGGGAGCTTCCCGAGGACAACTGTTTTCACTGCCGAGGGTCGGGCAGTGCCACCTGCTCTCTGTGCCATGGCAGCAAGTTCTCCATGCTGGCCAACAGATTTAAGGAGTCCTACCGGGCACTGAGGTGTCCTGCCTGCAATGAGAATGGTCTGCAGCCTTGCCAGATTTGCAATCAATAGCCCGAGGCTTCTGCATGTCTGCTTCTCTCGCCCCTCCCCAACGTTATTTCTAATAAACTGCTGCCGCCTCCTCCTGCCTCTCCCAGCAAGGAAGCCACCATGGCTGCCATCCCTTCCATCCCTGGCAAAACTCACTTACTTGATGACATTTCGTGAGGCTGGTAACATCTCCACGTGGGTCTAAGTGGCAGGGGCATTTTCAAATTAGAGTCTGCTTTGAAACTGGTTCTAAAATTATCCTTCCAGGAACGCGTGCATGTATCTCATTTGACTTAGCTCAGTTTTCTCCTTGCGCTAGTGAACAAATAAATGTACACTTCAGGCAGCAGATTGAAGTCATTTTCTGGTTGGGAGTTGTTTTGCAAAATTATGCAGTGAGAAAGGCAGGTTTCTGATGAATGGAAATCCTGTTGCTTATATGCATCCCAAATCCTTATTGGTCGAAATTGAATTTTTAATTAAACAAAAGAGGAAAGGGATACCCAATGCTGGACATGCCAGCAGTCCACTGCAAGCAAAACAGCATGTAAGTGCTTTGTACGAAGACAGGCAAGATGAGGAGGCCTTTCCTTTCAAAGTCCTGAGTCTCTCCTGTGTGATGTGCTTGGGTAATCATGCAAGCAGCAAGAAATAGTGCTTCTTAGGACTAGATGAAATAAGACATTTCTGCATGCCTCTAGCTACTGAAGTTAGAAGCCAAGTCAAAGCTATTTATGACAAATTTGGTGCTTATGTATGTGCATGTTATGACTTCTTCCAGCCCCTGAGTTATTACCAAATAAATAAATCTATTTTAAGTCCAAGATCTAGCCGTGATCTCTTCATAAACTGTGAATATTTGATAAGTTTCTATTGGAAACCTCTAAAAGAAAAACTAACCAAGGGTGCTTTTTAGAAAATTATGTTGCTACTGTCCATACTACATACCAAGGTTAATGCTTTCCTCCTAAAGTTCATTATAAAGTTAGAAAAATACTTTTGTTAATGAACTTTTGTAGCTCTAATACCCACTACCCATGCCCCTTGAGAATAACACTGTAAAATCTCTTATGCATTGACATGCATTGCTTTCTGTAATATTTTGATTTTTATAACTTAATTTTTCAAGATGTTTGTTACTCTCTGATATTCAGCGGTTAACATAATCCAAAACTGCAATGCTTTTCAGGCAATATAAATACTTCTAATAAAAAAGATTAAAGTTTTTGAAGCCCTGATTAATTTGCCTGTACTCTTGTAGCCAGGGTTATGGTTTCTTATGCTTCTGCAGGTAACCATTCCCTGCCTCTATTTATGTTTTTTCATGGTCCAGAAGCCAGGGCTCTTCTGCCTTTCCAGAGAACCAAGGGAAGGGGTGAGGCTGAGGGGCCTTCAAGGGAGTTTTTCTGCCCTTTGACAGGAGCATTCAGCAGTGGACATTGATTGAGCCCCCACAGCATGCAGGACGCGGCCCTAGGAGCTTGATGTGCAGTGTTACCCAGATGGACGCCTTCCCTTTGATATCTCAGGGAAGTTGCAATTTAGTGGAGAAGTCCAATATATAACCACATAATTACAATAGCCTGCAAGAAATGCTGGGATAGGGGAATAATAGATAGTGTTTGAAGCATGGAGAAGGGGCACCTAACATAGCCTCAATGGAATTAGGGAGGCTTCTCAGAAGAAGAGTTCAAGCAATGTTGGCCTTTTTCCCGTAGCCCATGCCTTTCAGAGCTTTTTAATATTTTGCATTGTATATGCTATAATAAATACATCTGGTAAGGATTACATTTCTGTATTGAGCACTGGAATACATCAGTTAACAAAACAGATAAAATCTCTGCCCCCCAGAGTTTACATTTCGGTGGGGGAATACACACATACACACACAGACATATAATGTATAGTGTGTTAAAAAGTGATAAATGCTTTGAAGAAAAATAAAACAATACGGATGATTGGGAAGGGTTACACTTTTAACTTAGTTTTCAGGGAAGGCATTATTGAGAAGATGCCAGCTAAGCAAAGGCCTAAAGGAGATGAGGGAATGAGCTGTGAAGTTACCTCTGGGTTAACATTATTCCAGGTAGAGGAAACAGCTAGTGCTAGACTCAAAGGAGGGAGAGCCTGGCAATGGTTGAAGGGCAGCAAAGAAGCCACGTGGCCGCAGCCCAGTGAAGCAAGAGGTCAAGTATTGGGGAAGTGAGGCTAGTGAGGAAAGGGTGGGGGTAGAGAAAGGAGAGAGGGGAGCATTCCCTCAAAGCTACTGTAAGAACTTTTGTGTTTATCGAGAGTGAGATACTGCTCTGGATAACATCTTTTTTTCTGTCAGTCCCATCCATTTGCTTTTGATACCTGCTCTGACTGCTAGAGCAGGAACCCCGCAAACTCCATTGCCTACTCCCTTGCTCCTGGCTTCCTGTTAGTTTCTACCAGTGGGTGGTACTGGCAGGAGACTGCACGGTGGGAGGGAGGAAGAGGGCTTCCTCTTTTTACAGTCAGTTTCCTGGCAGCCTTAGGTGCATGGCAGCTGGGGCGGCTGGAAAAGCCAGCTCGGGCAGCTCGGTTCCAACAGTAGCCACTTCAGTGGCTCTGATTGCTGGCTCTGTGTACCACTGATTTTCCTTTTGTTCCTGCAGCCTACAGGTGATAGTGGCTTCCTGCCATTACTAATCTTTGTGACCAGTTCTCTATAGTATATTCCCTCTGTTTGAAATATCTGGAGTGCTTTCTGTTTTCCTGATTGACACCAACTGATACAAATGGGAAGCCATTTATATGTTTCGAGAAAAGAAGGGTCATGATCAAATTTATGTTTTCACAGGCCATACTGGCTACTGTGTTAAGAGAAGAAATAGGGGGTAGGAGAGGAAGCAGGGAGGCCAGTAGGAGACTAGTGCAATGATCCTGGTGACAAGTGATGGTGGCTTGGGCCATTGTGGTAACAGGGGAGGCGGTGAAAAGGGGTGGTTGGATTGTTTTATATATATATATACATATAAAACTATCAAAACCATCCTTTCATTATTCTTTTTTTAAAACATTTTTACTGTGAAAATAACATGTACAAAAAAGCGGTAAATTCCAAAGCACATTTTAACAAGTAGTTTTAGAGCAAATTTCAAGTATAGTATGGATTACAGTTCTACCATTTCAGACTTTTGCTTCTAGCTGCTCAAAGACACTGGAGACTAAAAAGAGATATCAATATAATGATTCAGTAGTCATACTCATTTGTTAAATCCTAACTTCTCAGTTATAACTCTTCCTTCTCCTTTGATCCTTTTTCCAATCTTTAGAGATTTTTGGGCAATAACAATTCTACCTTCATGCTGAAAAGGGGTGTCGACATTATGGGATGGAGGATACCACTGGTTGATGTTCTTATAGTGACAGATAACTCTGGGTTTCAGGGCTTATCTGGCCTAGGAACCATCTGGAGGTTACAGGTTTCTGAAAAATAAACTTAGTGAGTGTGACTTTCATAGAGTCTCAGATAGAGCCCTGGGTAGTCTTTAGGGTTTACAGGAATACTATTGGTTGGGCTTGACATACCATGGCAGTTAGCAATACCTAGCTGACACTTGCATAAGAGTAACCTCCAGAATAGCTTCTTGACTCTATTTGAAAGTTCTTAGCCACTGATACCTTATTTTGTTTAATTTCTTTCTCCCCTTTTGGTCAGGTTGGCATCGTCGATCCCACAGTGCCAGGGCCAGGCTCATCCCTGGGAGTCATGTCCCATGTTGCCAGGGAGACTTGTACCCGTGGACATCATGTCCTATGTAGGAGAGATGGTAATTATTTCAGTTGCAGAGTTGGGCTTAGAGAGAGAGAGAATATACCTAAGCAACAAGACAGGTTCTCTGGAAGTAACTGGTAGGTATAATTATAGGTAGGCTTAGCTTTTCCACTACAGATAAAAGTTTCAAAAGAGCAAGCCTCAAGATCAAGGGCTTGGCCTATTAACTTAGGAGTCCCTAATGTTTGAGAGAGTATCAAGGGTTTCCTGGTGGGAAAGTTTAATAGATCCATATTTATCCTCCAGTCCCTCAAGGGACTTTGCCAATACTTTTTAATTATTTGCCCAACACACTCTGGAATATATCCAGGCATTCCATTAAACTATACAGAATTGCAAGACCTTGTTCCCAACTTTAGACTCCATGTGTGTAGGCTGTTTAACTGAACTGGCCGGACAGGTCAAGTTAAATGTATGCTATAGAAAATTTAGGTTTTGAACAAAATAAACCAGTCTTCGTTTAGTCTCATACAGTAGGTGAAGTTCTAAAAAAAAGACAATATCATCATTTACCTTGTATTCTGATTTGCCTTAGTCCCAATAAGATCAACTTCATTCCTATCTCTAATTGAAAGCTAATCTCTTTTTCATCGTCTAACAGTTGCAGTATGTAGCAATGCTGACTTTCGGAGCTGCAGAACTCCACTTCTGAGTCTTAGGTGTCACACAGGTACCTAAAGTTCCAGGAAAATAGCAGGTTATACACATTTAGCACAGCATCTCAGAATTTAGAAATTACAATTAAAGCTCAGGAATAAATGTGACTGCTGTAAGAGCTTACAATCCAGGCCCCAATTTTCTTATAAGTATTTTCTAAAAGAGACCATACAACATTGGTACTTTTGTTTCTGGCTTATTTTGCTCAACATAATGTCCTCATGGTTCATTTACCTTGTTGCATGCCTCATGACTTCATCCCTTGCTATAGCTGCACAATATTCCATGATGTATATACACCACAGTCTGCCCTTCTGCTTCTCAATGTACCCTTCGGCTACCCCCATTCATTGGGTATCACGAATAAGGTTGCTATAAATATCAGTGTGCAAATGTCTATTTGAGTCCCTGCCATCAGGTCTTTTGAGTATATTCCCAGTCATGGGATTGTCTAATTGTATGGAGACCCTATATTTAACCTCCTGTGGATCCACTGCATTATCCTTCAGAGCAGCTGCCCCTTTCTGCTGCCCTATAGTTATATTTTGAAGGTAGAAACTGTAAAAAGAAATATAATAGAGTTACTATGGCTATGAGATTTAAAATGGAGTATTGAGGTCATTCTAGAGAATGACATTCTCACCCAGGTCTCAGATATTACAAACTGCCAAGCTAAGCAAAGCCTACAGCAACAATGTTCCTCAAAACCCCATAAAACAAACCACAAGATAGAGAATTCAGTTAGCTATCTAATCTGAAGGACAATTAGAGTAACAAAAATATTCACCAACCACAGATAACTTGTCTAAACTTTTCCTTCAAAAACCTTTGCCTGATATTGCCAAGCCTTGACACTGTATTACTACCTGAATTTGTGCTCCCTATATGGCAATTCAACGCCTCCAAGTAAATGCCTCTATTGCCTTACAGCTGAGTTTGTTATTTCTCAGTGGACTCTGTGCCCAGAAATATTGCTTATGATGCACTGTATGCAAAACATATCTGAGTTGTTTATTAATGGAGATAAGTTTGCACTAAAATATCCTCTTCCTGATTTGTGAATCACAAACATTTGTCAGTTGGTAGGGTAGGTAGCTAGGGGTAAGCTTTGGGCAAAGTTAGCCAACTGGTAGTCCTAAGATTACAAGAATCCCTTCACTACTAGAAGCAACATGAAAGTTAAAAGATATCATTCAGTGATGCTGTGGTTAAAATAATGTGTCCTTTGAAAACTCAACAATTTTTTTTTAATGAACACACATTTTTAAGAAAGGTAATATTTATCCACTCATTTTTTGAGTAATTATTCACTGAATCCTGTGTTCAAGGCATTTGTACTAAGTTTTCAGAATACAAAGATGAAAAAGTATTTAGTACTTATCATTAATGCGATTATAGTCCAGGAGCTCTAGTCAGCATAATAAATTAATTAATTTGGTCTTACAATTTACAGAGGACACTACTGGTATCCTTTGCTATTTACTCAGTGGCTTTCAGTGTCTCCTCTTGACCGGGTGAGCTGGGTTGGAGGGTATATTACAGAATTTAAAATATTTAACAAGCACATATCACTCCGACTGTGTGCAGTTCACTGTTTTAAGCACTTTTTAACTTACTGAATCTTCCAACAATTGAGTTAATTCAGTGTATTAATTAGCAGTTGGTCCCACACATGCTGTTCCCTTCCATGTCACATCCACCCAAACTAGACACAATAGGCCCTTTCTACAATCCCCACAAACATTTTATCATATTAGGCCTTTGTGGAAGTAACATAC
>PVIY010054410.1:0-14222 GCA_004026745.1 Myrmecophaga tridactyla
GGAACAAATGTTAAAATAAATTTGGTTTGAAATGCTGGTGATCAGTGGGGGGGAGGGGTAAGGGGTATGGTATGTATAATTTTTTTTTCTGTTTTCTTTTTATTTCTTTTTCTGAATAGATGCAAATGTTCCAAGAAATGATCATGATGATGAACATGCAACGATGTGATGATATTGTGAATTACTGATTATATATGTAGAACGGAATGATCAAAATAGGAATGTTTGCGTTTATTTGGTGTTTAAAAAAATAAAATAAATTGTAAAAAAAAAAAATTTAAATGCTGCCTGAAACAGGCAGGCTTGTAATTGTCTCTGCTGGAGGGTGGAGGTTGATAAGGGGGGTTATTATAAGAGAGCAGTTGCTGGAGGGTGAAAAGGTATGGGCTAGGATGTGAGAGCTGTTGGAAATATTTGCCAGGCCACGTCCTCGGGGGGGGGGGGGGTGTCCTGCTCTCCAGGCCTCACGGGACACCCAGCTGCCCGTCGCCTGGACCAGAGCCCAGGCCCCGGGTCTGGACGGTGAGGGCTGAAAGAGTGAAACCTGCTGCCCTGCTTTTCCTAAAGGAATCATTTAACATTTTAATATTAAAATATAAAAGTATGCCTGTGTAGATTAACCAGAAGTACGCCCCAATGAAAATAACTGCAGAGACACAGCAGAACAAAGTCCAGTATCCATGTGTAATGAAAGGGAACCAGACATGTTGCGCAGAATTACATTCTCGGCTTAGATGAGAAGTTCTAAACAAAAGGTCAGGTCACTACTTACTAATTTAATAGAAAACCTCAATGCTCAATTTTAAATTTAAATTTTTTAATGTTATGTGTCGGAATTTAATGAGACAAGTTGCTGTGTACGATTTAAAACTAAGCGCTATGAAACTGTTTAAGTGACTTTCACTTTGGTAATGTTTTGGGCCAGTTAATTCTGTCCCTGTATTTTAAGTAGTAATGTTTGGAAGCTAATCTTGAGATGATTATTTACCCCATATAATTCCTGGAGAACAGCAACCAGGATGTATGTAATAATTTAAAAACTTAGTTTAAGTTTCCTGGATTGGGTGATGCAACAATTAGCAAGAGTCTTAACTTTCAAGTTCTCAGTCTTCTGGGAATCTCACGGTCTCGCTGGTCTAAGGGAGCGGGTGCCGGCGTGAGGTGGGGAAAGGCTGGCAGGGGCCCTGTCGGCCGGCATGACAGCTGACATGGGGAGACGGGCGTGCCAGCTCCGCGCGGCAAGGCTTGGACGTTCTCAGGGTCCAAGCTCAGCCTTCGCTAGGGCTGGCATCAGGCTTCCTTTGTGGGCACGAAGGCAGCGGTGTCTCCTGTGATGAGAGAATTTCTAGAAGTAACCGTTTTCTTCATTTAGATGTGATTAGTAGATACACAAGAGAGAGCTACTGGACAAAATTCACCTGTGAATATATAGTGAGGAGATCAGCCACCTGAGTTTCCTAATTAACCCCGAAGCTGATTACGACGGCCTTGTGAGGACAGCAGCGCTGTTGGAGAGTAAGGTCCCGGCATTTGGAAGAGGGACCCAAAGCCTGTGAGTTCTAACGTGCTTGATGAAAACAATTCCTTACGGCTACTTTATGTTCACACCAACCCAGAAGGCTGTTTCCCATAGTGAATCGTTTTTTTCCTTTTCTTATATACCAGATCTAACACATTTGTGATAAGCTGAGAAATGATGCCAGTTTAACTGCACTGTTTATACTTTGTGGTTGTCTCTATATTTTCAACATTTGTTTAATATTCTGAAAAAAAACCCCAGATGTTGGAGGATAAAAAATTAAAAGAGACTATGCTGGTTTGAAACTACCATGTGCCTCGGAAAAGCCATGTTCTTGTAGTCCAGTCTTGTGAGGACAGACCTATTATTGGGTGGGGTTTTCTGATGAGGTGGTTTCCATTGAGATGTGACCTTGCACATTCAAGATGGGTCTTAACCCTCTTACTGGAGTCCTCTGTGAAGAGAAAGGCAGGAAACTTAGAGCTCAGAGCCGACACAGAGAGCAGAGAGATGAAACCAGGACGCAGACATCTGGGGACACTAAGCGTTTGCCCTGGAGAAGCCAAGTGGGGGCCCACAGATGCTTAGAGAGAAGGCCCTGGAATCAGGAGCTGAAGGCAATGATCAGGGAGCAACTAACAGCAGACACCAGACACGTGCCTTCCCAGCTGACAGAGGGGTTCCAGATGCCAGAGGCTTTTCTTCAAAATCAAAGTATCTTTCTCTGGGTGCCTTAATTTGGACATTTTCATGGGCTTAGAACTGTAAACTTGTAACAAATAAATCCCCTTTGTAAAAACCAATCCATTTCTGGTATATTGCATTCTGGCAGCATTAGCAGACCGAAGCAGAGAAGTGGGGCTGTGATTTGCAAATACCAAAAATGCTGGAATGGTTTTATAAATGGATAAAGGGAAGGTTCTGGAAGAATTGTGATATGCTTGATAGAAAAGTTCTGGATTGCTCTGAACAGCCCTGATGAGGGCTTAGACAAAATGGTGAATGTGTCATTGCAAACCAGAAGGAAGGTGACCTCTGTTTTAAAATGACAGAGAATTTGGCAAAATTGAGTCCTGGTGCTGGATGGAAGGGAGAATTTGAAAGTGACAAGCTGAGATACTCAGCTGAAGACATTTCCAAACTAAATATGGAAAATGCACCCTGACTCCTCCTTGCAACTTATAGTAAAATGTGACAGGAAGCAGGTAAGCTGAGAACTGAACTCTGGATACAAAGAAACCAGAAAGTGATGGTCTGGAAAATTCTGGGCTTCCAGAAAGTGAGACCCCAGAGGATAGTGCCCCATGTGAAGATCTAACGAAGCTAAAATCTGGAGCCAAGAAATCTTGGGCCAGGAGAGTGGACCCACCCATACATGTGGAAAGGGTGAGTTTGCCCCAGAGGCCGAGGGCGGGCCTTCCTCCTCCTCAATGTTCAGGAAGAGTTTTGCAACCTCAGGCCTCAGAGGGAGTGGGGCACATTCCTCGGGGGTTGGGGAGAGCCTGGCTGCCACCCCACCGTTCTGAAGAGCTTGAGCGTGTGCCCTGGAGATGGCAGAAAGTCAAGTTGCTGCCCCAATGCCTGGAGAGGGTGGAGCCAGGACAAGGTGGTCTCCCCAGCGCTCTCCAATGTTACAGCCCTCACTCCAGTGTTTGGAGAAAGAGGGGCTGCTGTGTAAGCCTTGGAGAGTGTGGGACTGCCGCCCTCTCAAGCTCAAGGAGGAAACATCATTCCATAGATGACTCTCAGGACTTAAAATCTAATGGAGTTTTCCCTGCTGGTTTTCAGAACTGTTTGGGTCTGGTGACCCATTATCCTTCCAACTTCTTACTATGGAAATGGAAATGTTTATCCTACGACAGTCCCTCTTTTGTATATTGTCAACAGATAACTTGTTCTGAGTTTCACAGGCCCAAAGCCAGAGGAGAATTTTGCCTTAGGACAAACCTCACCTGTAGCTGATTTTGATGAGATTTTGTACTGTTTTTTTTTTTTTTTTACTTAGTATTGTAATTATATTGTTTCTGAAATGGCTTAAGGCATTTGTGATACTGTGATGGAATGAATGCATTTTGCATTTGGAAAGAACGTGTCCTTTGGGGGTCCAGAGAATGGAATGTGCTGGTTTGAAGCTGTTATGTACCCCAGAAAAGTCATGCTTTTTTTTTTTTATTTCAGGAACTTATTTTATCTAATATTACTATAGCTGCCTATTGTTTTTTTTGAACCATTTTTCTTTGTTGTAAAATATAACATATATATACCTACACAAAGAAGAGAAACAAAAAAGCAATAATTTTCAAAGCACACTTCAACAAGCAGCTAGAGAATAGGTCCCAGAGTTTGTCATGGGCTACCATTCCCTCATCTCAGATTTTTCCTTCTAGCTGCTCCAAAACACTGGAGGCTTTACCAGAGTCATAATAATGGAATCATAGAGTATCTGACCTTTTGTGTCTGCCTTATTTCACTCAGCATTATGTCCTCAAAGTTCACACATGTTGTCATAGGTTTTGGGACATCATTTTGTCGCAATGCTCCTCAATATTCCATTGTACATATAGACTACATTTTGTCTATCCACTCCTCTGTTGATGGGCATCTGGATTGTTTCCATCTCCTGGCAATTGTGAATAGTGCTGCTATGAACATGGGTGTGAAAATGTCTGTTCATGTCACTGCCCTCAACTCTTCTGTGTATACACCTAATATTGGTATTGCCAAGTCATAGGGCAACTCAATATTTAGTTTTTTGAGGAATCGCCAAATTTCTTCCACAGCAGCTGAACCATTATACATTCCCACTGGCAGTGAATATGTGTTCCAATTTCTCCACATCCTCTCCAACATTTATAGTTTTCTGTTTGTTTAATAGCAGCCATTCTTATAGGTGTGAGGTGATATCTCATTGTTGTCTTAATCTGCATCTCACTTATAGCCAATGAACATGAGCATCTTTTCATGTGTTTTTTAAGAATCTGTATTTGTTCTTCAGAAAAATGCTATTCATTTCCTTTGCCCCTTTCATAATTGGCTTGTTTGTTCTTTTGTTGGTGAGCTGTATAGTTTCTTTATGTACACAGGATATCAAGCCTTTATCCGATATGTGGTTTCCAAATATTTTCTCCCATCAAGTTGGCTGCCTCTTTGCCTTTTTAACAAAGTCCTTTGGGGCACAAAAGCTCTTGATCTTAACAAGTTACCATTTGTCTTTCTTTTACAACTTGTGCTTTAGGTGTAAAGACACTATTACTAGATCTTGAAGATGTTTTCCTACATTTGTTTCAAAAAGTTTTATAGTACTGGCTCTTCCCATCAAATGGGAAGATATTTAGGTCTTTGATCCATTTTGAATTAATTTTTGTATAGGGTGTAAGGTAGAGGTCTTCTTTCATTCTTTTGGCTATTGAAATTCAGTTCTCTCATGCCCATATTTTGAAAAGACTATTCTGTCCCAGTTCAGTAGATTTGGGGGCCTTACTGAAGATCAAATGTCCATACACATGGTGGTCAATCTCCACCCTCTTGATTCCATTCCACTGGTCAGTCCTATCTTTGTGCCAGGTACCATGCTGTTTTGACCACTGTGCTTTATAGTAAGCTCAAAAGTCAGGAAGTAATAGTCCTCCCATTTTGCTCTTCCTTTTTAGGATACTGTGCTGGTTTGAAAGGAAGTATGCCCCCTAAGAAAAGCCATGTTTTAATATAAATCTCATTTCATAAAGGTAGAATAATCCCTATTCAATACTGTATATTTGAGACTGTAATGAGATCATCTCCCTGGTTGATGTGATTTAGTCAAGAATGGTTGTTAAACTGGATTAGGGGATGACATGTCTCCACCCATTTGGGTGGATCTTGATTGGTTTATTGGAGTCCTATAAAAGAGGAAATATTTTGGAGAATGAGAGACTCAGAGAGAGCAGAGAATGCTGCAGCACCATGAAGCAGAGAGCCACCAGCCAGTGACCTTTGGAGATGAAGAAGGAAAATGCCTCCCAGGGAGCTGCACGAAACAGGAAGCCAGGAGAGAAAGCTAGTAGATGACACCGTGTTTGCCACGTGCCCTTCCAGCCAAGAGAGAAGCCCTGACTGTGTTCACCATGTGCCTTCTCACTTGAGAGAGAAACCCTAAATTTCATCGGCCTTCTTGAACCAAGGTATCTTTCCCCAAATGCCTTAGATTGGACATTTCTATAGACTTGTTTTAATTGGGACATTTTCTCGGCCTTAGAACTGTAAACCAGCAACTCATTAAATTCCCCTTGTTAAAAGCTGTTCCATTTCTGGTATATTGCATTCCAGCAGCTAGCAAACTAGAACAGATATCTTAAATATTTGTGGTCTCTTTCTCTTCCAAATAAATTAGATGACCTGTTTTTCCAAGTCTTCAAAGTAAGTTGTTGAGATTTTGATTGGTATCACGTTGAATCTGTAGCTCAGTTTGCATAGAATTGACATCTTGATGATATTCAACCTTCCTATCCATGAGCATGGAATAGCTTTCCATCTATTTAGGTCATTTTAAAATTTCTTTCAGTAATTTTTTTTTGTAATTTTCTGTTTATAAGTCCTTGACATACGTGCTTAGGCTTATTCATAGATACCTGATTCTTCTGGTCACTATTCTGAATCGAACTTTTTCCTTAGTTGTCATCTCAGATAGATCATTGCTTGTGTATAGAAACATTACTAATTTTTGTACATTAATATTTTATCCCACCACTTTGCTGAATGTATTTATTAGCTTGTGCTGGTTTGAATTTGTGGACCCCAGAAAGCCCATGTCCTTTAACCCTCATTCAGTATTGCTGGGTGGGAGTTTTTAAGTTATCCATGGAGATATGACCCACCCAATTGTGGGTGGTAACTTTTGATTAGATGATTTCCACGGAGATGTGTCTCTACCCATTCAAGGTGGAGTTGCTTACTGGAGCCCTTTAAGAGTGAACCATTTTGGAAACAGCTACAGAGCCTGCTCAGCCAGAGACCTGTGGAGATGAAGAAGGAAAACACCCCCAGGGAGCTTCATGGAATGAGAAGCCTGGAGAGGAAGCTAACAGACACTGTCATATTTGCCATGTGCTTTTCCAGGTGAGAGAGAAACCCTGAACATCATCAGCCTTCTTCAACCAAGGTATCTTCCCCTGGATGCCTTAGATTGGGCATTTCTATAGCCTTGCTTTAATTTAGACATTTTTCATGGTCTTAGAACATGTAAACATGCAACTTATTAAATTCCCCCTTTTAAAAGCCGTTCTGTTTCTGGTATATTGCATTCCACAGCTAGCAAACTAGAACATAGCTCAAGTAGTTTTGCTGCAGTGTTCTCAGGGTTTCCTAAGTGTACAATCATGTCATCTGCAAATAATGAAAGTTTTACTTCTTTCTTTCCTATTTGGATGCCTTTTACTTCTTTCTTCTATCCCCCACCAGGGACACAAACTATAAACTCCCTCACAGCAGGGAGGCAGCCCCCCCAGACCCTGTCCAGGCCACTGGAGCTGGTCTACACCACTGCATGGAACCTGAACCTACTTTGGCTGAGAAATATGGATGATCCAACTGTAAAAGCAGTGCCACAAATCCATGCAACAAATAAACCCTAGACAAGAGAGAGAAACTGACCTTCAGAATAGGCCCATCAAGATAGTCAGATGACCAGATATCAGCAAAACTAACAAAGTACACTAACACTCAAGAAGAAATGGCCAAGTTGAAGGAAAAACATAAAGTTGGAGGAGATACAGAACCTAGAACAACTAATAAAAGATATGCAAACAAATCTCCTGAATCAATTCAAAGAAATGAAGGAAAATGTGTATAAAGAGATAAAGGATATTAAGAAGAACTAGAAGAACATAAAGAAGAATTTGAAAGAATATGTAGAAAAATAACAGACATTTGGGAAATAAAAGACTACAGATGAAATAAAAATAGGCTAGAGACAAAAATTGGCAGATCTGAAGAGGTAGAAGAAAGAATCAATGAACTAGAAGACAGATAAACCAAATTAAAACAGATGAAACAACAAATGGAGAAAAAATTGAAAAATTTGAGCAGGTTCAGCAAGTGACTGACAATACAAAGGACACAAACATGCATCATGGGTGTCCCAGAAGGAGAAGAGAAGGGAAAGGGGCCAGGAAGAATATTCAAAGAAGTAATGGCTGAAAAAATTCCCAACCCTTATGAAAGATATAAAAATGCAAACCCAAGAAGCCCAACATACTTCAGGCAGAATAAATCCAAATAGACCCATGGACATCAGACTGTCAAATGCTGAGGAGAAGGAGAAAATTCTGAAAGCAGCAAGAGAAAAGTGATTCACCATGTTTCAAGGGAAGCCAAATAAGACTAAGTGTTGATTTCCCATCAGACACCATAGATGCTAGTGGGCAGTGGTACAAAATATATATATATATATATATATTTTTTTAAGTTAAATAATCTGTACTTACATATAGGGATTAAAAGTACTGATATTATGATGAATCTGAAGTACCCCAAAGTATCTCTGAATCATAAAAAATTACATTATATTCAGAATCATCTGAACAAATTTGTTCCTACTTCTTTGATAATGATAATGATACAGAGAAAAATATTAAAAAGAGCAGCCAACATTTATTATATATATAAATGGTAGGCAGTTGCTAAGTACCATACACACATTATCTAATTTAATTTTCATGGAAATCTGAGATAAATAGTTTCTTTACTCCTGGTTTTAAATAGGGACCCAGGGGTTAGAAGAGTTAAAGTGGTCGATCATATGACTAGGAAGCAGTGGGGCTGGGATTTGAGTTTGAGTTTGACCCTAGAGCTTCAGGTCTTATACTATTTAATCTTCCGCTGTTAATTAACCTTTTGTCAACATTGTTCAGGAGGAAACCTTACTCCCTTCTCTCTTTTACCCCACTTATTAAGGAGAGGTGGGCCTCCCTTTCTCTCTCCATGTGGGAAACCGCTGGGGAAGAAGTGTTCACATCCCTCTCCACCCCAGTACAGCAGCCAGATCTGCTCAAGGAAGCAGAGTGGCTGGCACAGCTTCAGACAGGCTAAGAGGCCTGGACGTGTTTTGCTAAGCAGTCACCAACACAGGATCCCCATACAGGATTTCCATTTCTCTTTCCTCTTTTAAGTGGTACAATATATTTAACATAATGAAAGAGAAAAGTTTCCATCCAGGAATTCTCTATCCAGCAAAGCTGTCCTTCAAAAATGAGGGGGAGTTTAAAATACCCACAGAAAAACAGAAGCCGAGAGAGTTTGTTAACAAGCAACAATCCCTATTGGAAATGACTAAAGACAGCCCTGCTGGATGAAAAGAAAGACAGGAGAGACAGGTCTGGAGGAGGACACAGAATTAAAGAACATTAGTAAGAGTAACTGAAAGGATAAAAAGAGAAAAAGAAAAAAAAAAACAAAACAGATCTGACAAATAAAAACCAAAGGATAAGAAGGTTGAATCAAGAACTGCCTTTACAATATGTTAATGGATTAAACTCCCCAGTCGAAGGACACAGATTGGCAGAATGGATTAGGAAATATGATCCCTCCACATGCTATTTGCAGAGACTCATCTTAGACCCAAAAATGCAATTGGTTGAAAGTGAAAGATGGAAAAAGATATTCCACACAAAGAAAAAAGAAAAAGGTTGGGATAGCTAATCTAATATCAGACAAATAGGCTTTAAATGCAAAAATGTTACAAGGTAAAGGAGGACACCATATATTAATAAAAGGGCAATTCAACAAGAAGAAATAACAATCATAAATATCTATGTTTCTAGTCAAGGAGCCTTAAAG
Source organism: Myrmecophaga tridactyla (assembly GCA_004026745.1). NCBI lineage: Eukaryota > Metazoa > Chordata > Mammalia > Pilosa > Myrmecophagidae > Myrmecophaga > Myrmecophaga tridactyla. Next base: position 9,332 of record PVIY010054410.1, read on the forward strand.
CCCAGGAGGCAAACAAACTGAAGGGAATGACAGACGGCTCTACTGTAATAGTGGGAGACTTCGACACACCACCCTCTACAATAGATAGAACTAAACAGGGGATCAAAAAGAGAGAACCTAAAAAATATAATAAATGGATTTGATCTAACAGATGTATAGAACACTGCATCCCCAAACAGCAGGATACACATTCTTCTCAAGTGCTCATGGAACATTCCCCAGGACAGACCATATGTGGGACTCAAAATAGGTCTTTATAAACTTTAGAAGATGGCAATCACACAAACTACTTTTTACGATTATAATGGAATGAAGCTGGACACCAGTAACAGTACCAGAAAATACACAAATATATGGAGGTTAAATAAAATGCACTTAAACAATCAGTGGATCAAAGAAGAAATTGCAAGACAAATAAGTAAATATTTCAAGACAAATGGCAATGAGAACACAACATATCAAAACTTAAGGGATGCAGTGAAGGCAGTGCTGAGAGGGAAATATTGCCCTAAATGCCTACATTAAAAAGGAGGAAAAGCCAAAATAATTGACCTAACTGAATAACTGGGGAAACTGGAGAAAGAACAACAAACTAATCCCAACGCAAGGAGAAGGAAAGAAATAACAAAGATTGGAATAGAAATTAATGAAATTGAGAATTAAAAAAAACAAAACAGAAACAATAAAGGCGGTGCAAGGGTACTTCAGTGGTAGAATTCTCAGCTGCCATGTAGGACACCTGGGTTTGATTCCTGGTCCATGCACTTCCCCCCATTCATTCAACAAATGGGACAGTCACATGGAAAAAGAATGAAATGTGACCTCCCACCAATCAGCATAGAAAAAAACATTAGAGAGAATCAATAAAATCAAAAGGTGGTTCTTTGAGAAGATCAGTAAAATCTATAAACCCTTTGCCAGACTGACCAAGACAAAAAGAGAGAAGCTGCAGATAAACAGCATCAGAATTGGGGTGGGGACATTACCACGGACCCTGCACTGACTCGAGAAGAAACAGATCTCAGCAAACCAAGCACAAGTAAAGAGATCAAATCAGTCATGAAAAACCTCCCAACAAGGAAGAGCCCAGAACTGGATGGCTTCACAGGCAAGTTTTACCAAGATTCCAAAAAGAATTAATGCCATTTCTGTTCAAACTGTTCCAAAAAACTCAAGAGGAGAGAATACTCCCTAACTAATTCTATGAGGTCAATATCAACCTAATACCAAAGCCAGATAAAGATACTACAAGAAAAGAAAACTTCAGACCAATCTCTCTAATTAATATAGATGCAAATACCCTCAACAAAATACTTGAAAATAGAATCCAACAGCTAGTCAAAGAATTGTACACCATGACCAACTGGTTTTATTCCAGGTCTGTAAGTGTGGTTCAAACACAAGCAAATCTAAACTTGAAATTATTAACCAACATAATTTTTATAGTATTGACTCTGTTAATGAAAAATTTTAACATACCAAAATGTACGGTAAAGTAAACTATCCCAGAGCACAGGGTTAACCCCAGAAGCAAAAGGGGAAAGTGGTTGCTCAGCCAGCACCAACCATTTCAGAGTGTAACTGGAAACGTCCTACGATACGTCTTCTGATTGACATCATGGCTTTGGCCACATGCAGGTGACCAGCAAGCGGGGGGAACATGGACATTTTCCCTCACCTAACAGGAAGACACTTTCCCTTCTCCAAGCCAAAAGAGCAAATAGTTGGATTCACTCTAGATGTAGAAAATCCAATTTGTTTTCCAGCAACAGGACTTTTACACCCACACTACGATTTAAGACTGCGGTATCTCCCAGCAGCATTCGCTGACTCTGCTACTGACATCACACGGTATTGCTAACAAGCAAACATCATAATTTATGCATCGAGCTGCTGAGAGTCTGCTGTTGGATTAGAGCCCGAGAAAGAAGCTGAAAGCTTTCATCAAGGCAGTCATAAAAATAAGACTTGACCATTGTTCTTCCAAAAGTTTTGCGGAAGGGAGCTGAAAGGAAATTAGGTACTAGGATGAATCAAAGCCAAATGGTGAATCACTGAGCAGTTACATTAACTTGGTTTCTTCTTTCTAGTTGTCTCAGGTGTGGATTTTCAAAAGCATCTTTTTTCCAGTGGCAACTCAGGCTGCTGTTTCTTGGGACAACAGAAGGATTTGAGGGCAGCAGATTTAAATATGTGCTGGGTGTACACAGTGGGCTGGGGGCTCTTCATACATCATCTCATTTATTCCTGTCCTGGCTCGAAGCTGTTGTGTGCCCCAGAGAAGCCTGAGTTCCTTCAGTCCATCCCTGTGGGTGGGGCCATTTGCTTGGGTTGTTTCCATGGAGATATGACCCAGCCCATTCACGGTGGGTCTCAATTCCCTTGCTGGAGGACTTCATGAGAGGATTAAAGTCAGAGACATTTGGAGAGAGCTCAGAGAAGCTAAGAGAGAAATGCCCAGAGACATTTTGGAGAGAAGGACCAGCAGACATTGCCATGTGGCTTCCCATGTGACAAGAAGAACCCCGGGTGCCAGCAGCCTTTCCTCAGAGAAGGTATCTTCCTCTTGATGCCTTAATTTGGACATTTTTATGTGTGAAATATGACATATATACAAAAAAACAACAATAATTTTCAAAGTGCTTTTTTTTTTTTTTTTGCATGGGCAGGCTCTGGGAATCAAACCTGGGTCTCCGGCTTGGCAGGTGAGAATTCTTGCCCCGAGCCACCATCACACCGCCCTTCAAAGTACATTTTAACAGAGTTCAAAAGTTTAGTGTTTTTCCTTCTGGCTGCTCCAAAACACTGGAAGGTAAAAGAAATATCCATATAGTGACTCAGCCACTCGTTTGTTAAGTCCTGTCTTCTCTGTTATGACGCCTTCTTCTCCTTTGATCCCTCTCCCACTCTACAGGAGTCTTTGAGCTGTTGCTTCCTGTGAAACGGAGCTCGAAGGATATTAAGGAATGATGAGAAAGAAAGAAAGGAAGAAGGAAAGAAAGAAAGAAAGACACAGACGGGCTCAGGGGGTCTGAAGCTTGAGTTTACATCAGACAGACTTCAGACAATTTTATTCTTAACCAGATCCTGGTTATATACCACAGGATGACAATAGGCATGCATGCATTTCCTGAGGGAACAAAGTTCTTATCTTTCAGTGTTCTTCCTTCGTACTTAAAATAACGATTTGGAGTAAACAAACATTCTCTTCCTCCCAGACTGTTCTACATAAATCAGATAACATAGAGCAGCTTACTGCTGCCACCACCCTAATGCCATCTACTCCCAAGTAGTTCCGCAGGTCTTATGTTAATCCTATCTCCTACATTGAGCTATGCCCACTCTCACTTTTCCATGTTGAAAAAGGGGTGTCCACAACATAGGATGAGGGGTGAAATTGGTTCGTAGTTGTGTCTGAGTTTTAGGATTTATCTGGCCTAGGAAACATCTGGAGGTTATAGGCTTCAGGAAGGTAACTCAGTATGCAAAACTTCTGTAGCGTCGCAGTGAGAGCCCTGGGTGCTCTTCAGAGTTAGCAGGGCCGGTGTTGGTGGGGTTAGGCAGACCATGGCAATTAGCAATGTCCAGATGAGAGTGCATAAGATGACCTCCAGAGTAGCTTCTCGACTCTACTTGAACTCTCTTAGCCACTGATGCCTTATTTTGTTTCACTTCTTTTCCCCTTTTATTCCGGAAGGCATTGTTAATCCTGTGGTACCAGGGACTGGCTCAACCCTGGGAGTCATGTCTCCGTTAGGGAGACTTTCACCCTGAATGTCATGTCCCATGTAGAGGGGAATTTGGACATTTCCATGGCCTTAGAACAGTAAATTTGTAAACTAATAAATCCCAATTCTGAAAGCCAGCCCATTTCTCAGATATTCCATTCCAGCAGCTTTAGCAAACTGAAAGACATGTTAACATTTTGAGTCTTCCAACCCATGAACACTGTTTTCTAGTTTGCTAGCTGCTGGAATGCAATATACCAGAAATGGAACGGCTTTTAAAAGGGGAAATTTAATGAGTTGCTAGTTTACAGTTCTAAGGCCGAGAAAATGTCTCAATTAAAACGAGTCTATAGAAATGTCCAATCAAAGGGAAACATACCTTGGTTCAAGAAGGCCGATGAAGTTCAGGGTTTCTCTCTCAAGTGAGAAGGCGCATGGCGAACACAGTCAGGGATTCTCTCTTGGCTGGAAGGGCATGTGGTGAATACGGCGTCATCTGCTAGCTTTCTCTCCTGGCTTCTGGTTTCATGAAGTTCCCCGGGAGGCGTTTTCCTTCTTCATCTCCAAAGGTCACTGGCTCATGGACTCTCTGTTTGTGGTGCTGCAGCATTCTGTGCTCTCTCTGAATCTCTTTCTCCAAAATGTTTCCTCTTTTATAGGACTTCAGAAACTAATCAAGACCCACTCAAATGGGTGGAGACATGTCATCCCCTGATCCAGTTTAACAACTATTCTTAACTAAATCACTTCAACCAGGGAGATGATCCAATCACAGTTTCAAACATACAGTATTGAATAGAGATTATTCTACCTTTATGAAATGGGATTTATATTAAAACATGGCTTATATTATCTTAGGGGGTATACTTCCTTTCAAACCAGCACATTCCACCCTCTGGCCCCTAAAAAAGACATGTTTTTCCCATATACAAAATACATTAATTTCATAACAATATCAGAAACTTTAAACCTTTCAGTAGCAATACAATGAAGTACAAAATTAGAGACAGTATAAAATCTCATCAAGTCAGTTACAGGCATGGTCTGTCCTAAGGCAAAATTCTCTCCATTTGCTCTGGACCTTTGAAAACTCATAACAAGTTACTTGCTGCCAACATACAAAGGAGGAACTATCATAGGATACATATACACATTTCCATAGG
>PVIY010054411.1:0-14231 GCA_004026745.1 Myrmecophaga tridactyla
AGATGAGGAAACTGAAGTGTAGTCACTGACTGGGTCATGCATGGAGTAAATAATGACAACCCTAAGAGTTTAACTTATTTCTCACAGGTTTTGTCTCTTCTCCTTCATAGTTCAGCATGGGTGTGGAAGGCATACCCCCATACACTCAGAATTTTTTAAATTTTGTAAATATGTTCTAAAATATAACTTCCCTATAGGCATTAGAAACATTTCAAGATAAAATGAACCAAAAGAAAAAAGAGAAATAAAAAGTTTCTTCTCGGATACTACCTACTCTAATACTTCCAGAAAAGAATCACTGATGGGGGCCATCTGCTGTTGAGGACAATTAACAGGAATCACTCCCTTGTTTATGAATCAGCTTATGAAACTGAGCCTGCCTAAGGCTGCCACTGGGGAAATGTCTTTAAACACATGTCAAGAACTGTTTGGTTGGACTGATACATTTTTACAAAGTAGAGATTTGAAAATCCAAGAGTTATAGATTAGAATGTCACAAGTGGAGTATTATTTTGGGGTTAACAAAGTGGATGGAGCATAAAGTATCTTCCTACACAAAAGGGCAGAAATACTGTGGTCAACCATGAAAATAAATACCCCCTATACTTCCCTCAAGAGAGAAACGAATCATACAGGCTGCCATAGACTTTCCTCGCTAGTGGGCTCTGAGACCTTTAGTTGGTGGCCTCCACCTTGACGGGAAATAAAAGTTCATTTCTTGGTCCATGGAGGACTGTTCCCACCAAAGATGGTCTTCCTATCTGCAAGTTCAGTCTCCATACAGGGCAGTTGAGTGCTTTTTGCAGCCTTACATGCACAGCTTTAAGGCTGAACCAAATTCTGCAGTTGGGTGCTCCCTCAGGTGTGTGTTCCCTTGTGTCCGTGATTGTCTCTGACTTTTCAAAGGAGCTGATGTCGCAGAGCTATCACACATCAGTGAGTGATTATGCTTGATTGAAACAAAGTAGAAAAGAGGTTTTTTAAGAGGAGTTTTTTACATAAATACTATTTTTCTATATAGAAGAGATTGAAAATAGTACTTGGAAAGGCTAGAGCTAAAAATAAATGCATAATGCATAGGCTCACCGTGAGGAGAATTTATACAATTCCTGATTTCTTCCAAGTAAAGCTGTCATTTAATAAGTATATATTAAGTGACCCTGGTGTCCCAAGCAGTACCCAGAGATTCATTCATGAATAAGAAATAGTTACTGTCTTTGGATAACTGTTTAGAAATCAAGATTTGTATCAAATCAATTAGCAAACTCAGTGAAGAATTACTCAATATTAGGGTATTGCTCTAGATTTTATGGGAGATGTGGAATAAATCTAGTTCTTACTTTGCCACTGATTTGCAGCCTTTTAAGTGAGTCACCAGACCTCAGCTTTCTTTTTTGTGGAAGGCAAAATCATAAGTCTTGCTTTGTATGTGTCTCAAGGCTGTACAAAGTATCACACAAAACTGTCTGTGAAGCTGTTTTGATGTGCTAAAGTTGCCAGAATGCAATACACAGAAAATGGGCTTGCTTTATTAAGTTATAAGTTACAATTCTAAGGCCATGGAAATGTCCAAATTAAGGCATAAATAAGAGAATACCTTAACTGAAGAAAGGCAGATGGCATCCAGGGTTTCTCTGTCACATGGAAAGGCATCCACTGGTCCTTCACTCCCAGGTTCTATTGCCTTTAGGTTCCATGTGTCCTTGCTTGCTTCTCTGGGGACACCTCTGAGCTCTCTGTATCCTGCAGGTCTTCTCTTAGCATCTCTGGGGTGTTTGTCTCTGTCTGCGTCCTTCACTTGGTTTCGTCTCTCTGCTGTCTGTTATCTATCCTTTCCGTGCTTTCTGCCTTTATTCTTGTCAGTAAAAGGATTAAGACCCACTTTAAATTAAATTTAAATTTAAATTAAATTAAGACCCATTTTAAATTGTTCACATCTCCATTGAATCAACCTAAACAAAAGGTCCTCATATGGGTCATCACATACAAGAATGGATTAGAAGAACATGGCTTTTCTGGGGTACATAACAGCATCAAACCAGCACAGAAGCCATTTGAAATCCTCCAAGCATCATATAATGCCCATCCCTAAAAATCTTGCTTTAAAGTCAGAGATACAGATAAATCCAAGATGGCCAACAGAGTCTCTTGAATGATCAAGTGCCCAGTATTTGGTGGCTGACTTAAAATGTCATTGGAAAATCTAGTTGTCTGTGTTTTGGTATGCCCTACAAATTGTGGTGGGAACATTGACGAGGAAGACCTGCCATGACCCCGATGTGTCTGTCACCTCAATGCCAAGGGATTCTTTCTTTGGGAAAGGGTGGCTCCCCAACTTTGATTAACTAACCACCTATAAATTTCAGAAAAGGTCCTGGACATATGTACATTTCTGAGTATGATGATACCCTGGCCTTTAATCTGATTCCACCTGACACAGGCAAGTGGAAATGGAGCTTATGGTCCCTACAAGAGTCTAGGGTTATTATGGGTATTTTCTAAATATTAAGGAAAAGGTTCCTTATAATTCATTTAATAGATTCCAAGGAATATATAAACATTTCACATTAATTTAGTAGCGTAATAACCCTAGGAAAGAGATAGTATAGTTATATCTTAATAAGGTTAGATGATTCGTTTAAATCATTGTACTCTTTTTGGTCCTACCATCCAAAAAAAGAAGCCCTGAGGAGTCTTTAGTTTTTGTTTTATGGTCTGTATTTTCAGTTTGTGGAGAGTAAATACTTGGTACTGATCTCCAGTTGTTCTCCAGGAGATACATATTTCCATGGAAAATTAAAAGAGCACAGAAATTAAATGTAGAGATAGAGGGGAAAATTTTTAGCTACACGGTTCGGTTTCCTTTGGACCTGCCCTGATTTGTTATAAAGCTGAACATGAGAACCAATGCATATTTTTTCCACCAAAACTAACAGCTGTCTCTTGTTTCCAGTGTTCTGTTTCCTGTGGCGGTGGAGTGCGGGTTCGCAGGGTCATGTGTGCCAGGAACCATAACGAACCTTGCGACATGACGAAGAAACCCAACAGCCGAGCTCTATGTGGTCTCCAGCAGTGCCCGTATGGTCGGAGAGTTCTGAAACCCAACAAAAGTACAACTTCTAATGGGAAAAATCCACCAACATCTGAACCCTTCCCTCCACCTGCATCCAGCCCCAGAACACTGACCACACCCACAGTTCCTGAGACTACAAGCACAGGCAGTGTGACAATCAACAGCCCTAGTCCCACCACAGCCTCCAAAGAAGGAGAACTGGATGGGAAATGGTGGCAAAATAGCTCAACCCAGTCTGAACTAGACTCCCATTATCTCGTTTCCACTGGGAGTACTTCCCAGCCTACTTCCTATTCATTGCATATCCAACCAAATGAGAATGTTTCCAATTCAGGTATAAGCCCTACCTCTGAAGTAGACTTTATAGCCACAACAGCTAGTCATTCTGATTTGTCATATTCCAGCAGCCCTGGGACTTGGCAGGTGACTCCATTTTACAATACCTTGATCAAAGAGCCAGAAATGGAGAGTCACAGTGGCTCAGGAGAAGACAGTGAGCAACCTGAGGATAAAGGTGAAAGCAACCCTGTAATATGGACCAGTATTAGAGTACCTGGAAATGATGTTCCAGTGGAAAGAGGTACAGAAATGCCACTCAGACCTCCACCAACACCTTATCTCAGGGAGGAGTCCTCATGGCCGCCCTTCAGCACAGTGTTAGAAGGACTGTTTCCCAGCCAAAGGCCCACTGCTTTCAAAAATGGTGCACCCAGAGTAGTGGGGATTGCCAATGAAGAGCCCACTAAGACTACACTTCCTCTGGGAGGAGATGACCAGCCAGGACCCACAGAAAAATCAGTATACCATAACCACCTGGAAACTCCAAGCCATATGAATTTAACACAAAGTTCTGGACCTGTCCTGACTGAGGAGGACGCATCAAGTCTAATTGCTGAGGGTTTTTTGCTAAATGCCTCCAATTATAAGCACCTTGAAACAGGTCACAGCCCTGCATACTGGATTGTTGGAAACTGGAGTGAGGTAGGAAGTTCCGTTTCTTACTCCATACTTGCTTCTACATGGAAAATAGCTAGGAAGGTGGCATTCTTGTGTAAATTTCCAAATGAATTTGTAATAAAATATAGTCGAATGTGGGGAAGAAAAAAACTTGAAGCAATCAGGTTCATGCCTTCACCTGCCTCTTACCTACCTAAATCTTCAAATATAAAACAAATGTAATAATCTCCAAGGAAGGAGGACAAATGTAGGAAAATCTGGAGGAAGGGACCCTGAAATAACTCAGGGGGCTTAAGTCAGCCAGCTCATTGGTTATGAAGAATTCAGTCATCATTCTGAGCCTACTTTTTATCTATAGACAATAGCATAGGTCATTGATGATGTCCTTTCTAGGTTAAAGGGGCAGTGATATTATGATGAAGGATAGCCTACAGGGCTTGAGTTTATCTTTCATTCAGCAAGCTAATGTAGAGATCCTGGCTTAAACCTATCAAGTAATTACAATTGGAATGGAAATCTAAGACAGAATTCTTTAAAAGAATTTTATAGTTCACTGTGTCAGTAATTTTTTTGATGTGTTGAAGTATTTGCTTGTATTTTAATAAAAATTCCTATTGACTCCTCGAGAGAATTACAACATAGAGGATGGAGAAAATAAGAACGGTGAGAAAATGCCAGTTTCGATTTTCAGGCTTCAGGAATTTGGTTAAATATTTGTTCTTTCATTTTTGGAACTAATTATGTCTCTTGAAGCATCACAATAATTTCTCACCCATTTGGATTTTAAATGTACACTATATGAATTTGTTCAAATTATGTTACAACTCAAAAGAGTACTGTGGCCAAGTCACCACCTGTTTAAATTACACAGCACTTTTATAGTATTTCATGTTCCTCTCCCTAGCTAAAGAAAAATGAAATATTAATGTCTATAATTAAAATAGCAGTACATTACATTTATAAAACATATTAGTTTCCAAACCAACTTTCATCTGTAATCACTTGTCTTCTCCTTTCAACAGTCCTGGGGAGTAAGTAAGGTCTCGTTTTCACCAATTTTCAAATAGATAAACTAAGATTTTTCAAGGTTAAGTGTTTTGTCTGAGGACACACTCATCTGTGCGATGAGGAATCATAAATTGGGCCTTCTGTCTCTTTCCACTATAATCTGCTGTCTCTCTAGTGAATTTCAGCACCAACTGACAACCACAAAAGACACTTTGGTATGAATTAAACAATATCATGAGTCATGGAATTGATTGTATTGGCAATAAATAGGTAAATTTGAACCTCTAAAATTTTTTACACCAAATGCTGTAAGTTTGTATTTGACCTGTATTTTTTGCATTGGTTAATGATTTCTAATACAATTTGTCACATTTGCAATGAAAAGAACAATATCTTATTACCTCCTGTATTAGTCAAGTTTCTCCAAAGAAACAGAACCAACAGGATGTACCTCTATATCACATGTATATGTAACTATTAAGATATTTATTATAGAATTAGCTCACATGACAGTGGAGATTGGCAAATCCAGATTCCATAGGGTAGGTTACAAGTTCGTTTTGATGAATTCCCCAAGAGAAGCTAGCTAGCTGAAATCGATAGAAATTCTTCTTTAGGACTGCTGAAATCATCAATTCTCCCTTTAAGGCTTTCAACTGATTGGATTAGATTTCTATCATTACTGAAGGCAATCTACTTTGTTGATTGTAGAACTAATCAGCCATAGGTGCAATCAACTTACTGATTTAAATCCATGAAATACTATCATAGTAACTATCAGGTCAGTACTGGTTTGACCGAACAACTGGACACCATAACCTAGCCAAGTTGACACGTGAACTTAACCATCACACCTCCATTTACAAACAAACAATTCAGGCTCAGAGGAAAAAAAAAATAGTGGTTAGAATAATCAATTTGTTGAAAGAAGGAGAGGAATGGGTGTCATGATCCCTGATATTTTAGTCATATTTCTTTCCTAATGAGTTTTAAAGAGCTCTTAATGGTGAGAAGGATGTTGACAGGGCACATTTATAAAACATGCACCGTGAACTAGAATTTATGCTAATTTCCATGCATTCTCTCATTTAATCCTTAACACAGCCTGAGCAGATTGGTAATATTTTCCCCATGTTAGAGACAGGGATATTGGAGCTGAGAAAGGTTAAGTAGTCGGCCAACTCATGCATACTCATATGACAGAGCAGGGCTTTAAGCCTAGACAGACTGACTTGCAGATCTTATGAGCCATTGCTATGCAAATCAGAAAATTTCACCACTCTTTCTGCCCTGGGCTCCATTTGTTTCTACTTTGATCATATAGCATATAAAAAGAATGTCATATAAAAAATGGTGACCCTGGCTAGACAGATAAGAAAATCACATGCTTCACAAGAAAAGTATTTTAAAATACCATCAAAGGAACCTGTGGTTACCTTTGAATTTACAGGGACAGATGGTCTTAATGATGTCTCCACAGTGGGTTCAGCCCAGATAATTTGAAATAAAATAGATCTGTTCGGGGTTTGGGGGATGATATAATTTCAAATAGTACTTCAAAACGTTATCTTTCCTTTCAAAAACATGGGGCATCCTTAAAGGCAAGCAGACAGGCTTAGCACACTCAGGAAGCATTGTCTTCCATCATCAGTCAAAGAAATTTGGATGATGCTTGCCCTCCACAGATCAAAGACAAAGAGAACAATTTGTGCAAACAGGTAAATAATTAATTTGTAATTGGACTATAAATTTTATGTACTTTACTATTTTGATACTTAGTCAATGGAGATGAAGAATGAAATCCCCTTTAATTAAAGATGGCATTGCCCTTGAGAGGATACAACACAAGTCAGGCAGAATAGAAAGAGTGGAAGATGACAAAAGACATAGATACAGAATTGATATTGGAATAATCAAAATATGAATGATATGTACAGTATGTAAATGCAGTTAGAAATCAAACATGGAAACATGTACACACACACACATATTAGGGAGACTAGGCTGCTGTAACAAATACAGCCCATCAGAAGTTGATTTCTCATTTATATAATACCACAAAGTAGTTCTGGGTCATGGTAGAGAATAATCTATGCAGTCATTTGGGAACCCAGGGTAACAATTATTTCATCATCAAATTGTTGTCCTGGAGTCATCTTCTTAATCAGTAAGAAGGGCAAAGAGCATGGAGGAGCTCCTGCAGAAGGTTTTATGGGCCAAGCCCAGAAGTGGCACATATCACTTCTGCTCACATTCCATTGCCTTGAACTAAGTCATATGGCCAAACTAAACTGCAAGGATGGCTGGGAAGGCTGGGTGAGAAGAGGGAAAAGGATTGTTGTGAAAAGCTAGCAATCTCTGCCACTGAACGATATGATCGCTTGTGTGTTTTAGGTAGCTCAATCTGGCAGCAGTGAGGATGAGGGAGTTGAAGAAAGCAAAATGGGAGGCAACAATGAGTCCTGTTGTGAAGTGATAGCAGTAGTCTTCACTACCAGCAGGAATGTGCAGGGAAAAAGGGAAGATACATTCATGATTTAAAATCAGTAGGCCTTTGCAAATAATTGGATATTGGGATGACGAGCAGTGAGGAGAAGACAAACGTATCATGACTATTTAATTTGAATCTTGAGTGTCTGTTGGGTGGTGGTCCTTGAAACAGATAACTCACGTTGCATAGGGGGAGTGAGTCTCAATGGAGAGAAAGAAAGGAGGGAAGATGAGTTCAGTATGAACCAAACCTAATTGGAGATGCCCTGGGATAACCCAAGTGATAACCAGCAGATATTTGTGTGTATGCATCTGAGATTCCTGAGAGAGGCGAGAACCGGAGATAAGATTTGGTAGCTATGAGCAACAGGTTGAAGTTAGAATCTTGAAAATCAGTGAGTTGCCTGTAGACAGCCAGTAGGCTGCAAAGAGCAATGAGATAGGATTCTGGAAAATACCAACATTTAAGGAGCTAGCTGACATAGAGAGGAAGACTGGTAAGGAATAACCTAATATTTCAGATTGAAACCAAGAGAGATGGTACCATTGATGTCTAGGAACCTGAGGATTGGCAGTGAGCTTGTTAGATTTGACTATTATCAGGTCAATTGTAACTTTGGGAAGAACAGCTTCAGTATTGAGATGAAGGGGGACACCAAATTGCAGTGCAAAGAGAGGGACTCTTTAAGGAGGCTATCACAGTCCTCCAGTGAATCCCTGCATTAGGACTGTTAACAGGATAGACAAGCCCTTCTCAGTCTACAAGTCAATGCAAAAGTTCCATGAACTGTAGAATAAACCAGAAATTAGTCTCCTTTCCAATCCTATTATCTCTTCATCCATTCCCAAATCCAAGGGCAGTGTGAAATTATTTTGAATTTAAAATAATTCTAATGCTTTTTCCCTGAGGATATTCAGTAAATGTTCATTGGTGGATACATATTAATTTATTTAATGAGAAACTACTATAGCCAATTAAACTAAACCAAAATAAGATACTCCTCAACCATGATGACTCTTGTGAGCCTAGGGATTAAGTAATACATTTTGATTATAGTAAAACAAGATACAAATAATTAATTGTCTCAGCCATCATCATTTGACTTTGATGGAAATAAACTGTTTTACCTAATCCATCATAGCTCATCAAACATTTGGCAAGAGTGGTGGAATATCAGGAGCTGTTAATCCCAGGCAGTTTACTGGGAAAAAGGAAATTGGCCCAGATTGCACAATTCTGCAAGTATACAAAGGTATTATGAGAATAGAGTCCCACCATTGGCAGGAGTCTCCTTCATGACCAGACTCTATGCATGTTTTAACACAAAATGTTTAACAACACAAGAATTATCAGAAATGATCAGTATTGAGAATGGAAACTCTAGGCTTTGAGTTGCCTACTGTCCCCAGTTTTCTATTCTGCCTATTTCTGAAGCTGTTTCTTTAGGATTGCCTCTTTCTACTAATGGTATCATTCTCTTCTCAATGGCCAACCTGAGAAATCTCAGAGTCATCCTTGATGTTATCCCTGTTCCTGTCCTACTGTAGTTTTTCTGTCAGTGTCACATAATTTGTGTCATCTCCTTATTTCCTCTGTTAATCTAAGCCCTGTGGTTTCAATCTGAGAGCAGAAGACACTAGAAAAAGAGTGAGGATGCTTTTGTTTGTTACAACGCCATGGGTGGGGTTGGGGCTGCAAGCAGTATTCAATGTTTGGGAACCAAGTATGATAAAATTCTTGCAACATTCAGGGAAGTCCCTTACAGGGAGGAGCTAGCCAGTCCAAAAGGCTAATAGTGCCCCAACAGTTGAGAAACAAAGATGTTCACTTCGGGCCCCTTCCCTGCTTGTTGGTCTGTGGACCTCCAGTCTCTCCCTCTCCAATCCATTCCACAAACCATTGCAAGAGACGTAAGCCTGCAAATTAAGTCTTCCGAAAGGACTGTTCTAATCATACCAATCACTGCTCAAAAAACCCTTAATGGTTCCTCATTACATACAAAATGCAATAAAAGCTACTCTACCCTAACATCTAACAGCTTCTCCACCTGACAAACCTTATTGCCTCCTACTTATCTTCATCCATCTTAAGCTTCAACAAATCTAAACTGTTTATTTTCCTCTAAACTTTCTGCCCCTAAGTCCCATGCTTTCATGTTTCCTCTGCCTGGAATTTCCCTCCCTTTCCTCTCTGCTCTTTTAAATTCTAGCTGTTCTTCAGGATGAAGCTTTCAGTTTCCATTTCCATAACTTGATCTCTTGATCAAGTTAGACAGTAATCTTTACAGTTTCTTAGGGTTTAACCTGCATCTCTCTCACAGTGTCCTCCTATGTCCTCCTGTTCTCTATCCCGTATTATAAGGCTATTCGTATTCCCTATTGGTACACAGCACTTCCTCTAACTAGTCATGAGTTCAAAAATAAGTGAATTGAGGGGGTGCAAGGGTAGTTCAGTGGTAGAATTCTCACCTGCAATGTGGTAGAGCTGGGTTCGATTCCCAGCCCATGCCCTTCCCAAACAAGCAAACAAACAAAAAACCAAACAAAAATTCAATAAAATGTACTGCAATAAGGGATACTCACATGGAAGAAGAATGAAATGTGGCCCCTGCTATACAGCATACAAAAAAATAAAAAATTAATGATGTAAAAACTAAGTTGCACTGTAAGTGGTCATATAGTTTGAAGAAAACTTTCTGGTTTTGAACCCTGGTTCAGTCCCCTGCTATGTTTTTGGGTAAAGTGCTTACTCTCACTCTTCCTCAGTCTCCCTATCAGTAAAATGAGGGTGCAGAAATGCTAGACTCATAAGATTGTTAAGAGATAAAATGAATAACTATACATGAGGTACTCGGGGGAGTGTCAAGTAGATAGGAAGCAGTTAGCAAGTGTTTACTCATATATATTTACAAAACAGAAAATCTAGGTGCTATGCATAGTGCATGAGAGTGGCTTGTGTTTTGACAGAAAATCACTTCTCACTGAATTGCTTCATCATTCAGGTAGACTCCAGTTAGTCTGTGTAGTTGTGTAGAATGGAAGTGACAGCATAATTTTCCACAGCCCTTCAGAGAAGTTTTCACATTATGCTGATGCAGCCCTTGACATCTGTTCTGGACCTGAACACCCCAATACCTACTCTTTGAGCAGTCACTGGGGTCTGCTGATTGCAACAAGATTTCCAGGACAAAGTGAACTAGTTCTCAGGCTCCTCAGGGTCCTCCCTTCTTCCCCTATCTCCATCCCCAATTTGGAACTAATTTAATATAAATGATAATTGACAGGATCCCATTTACATTTACTGTACTCCATGGAATTCCTGTTTCACCTTTACCTTTGGACTGTTCTTTCCTGCCTAAATAGAAACTATCAAAGAGAATTAGACAAATATCTGTTTATGAACAAAACTAGATTGAAGGCCCCAGAGACAATGTACATTTATTTGCCACATAAATATGGCACAAAGAACTATACATCACTTGGATTTTATCAGGATCATTCTAGTCTGGGAATTGAAGTCCCGGGAATTTGGTCTTACTAGCTCTTTTCCTGGGTTTGGGCAAACACCGTATTTAATCCATGTAAAAATATTGAATTAACAGTGTATTGTCTGTATGCCCTTGAACATAGCACCTAAATCTGAGCCCCAAATATCTGGAAAACGGGGCTTATAATGCTGACCTTGCATTATAAGTATATATGTTTAATGAGTAATCTTTGTAGAACATTGACAGTGTTTAAGACGTGCACAAATTATCTCCTTTAGTCCTCACGACAACCCAATGAGGCAGGTCCTACTGTTATCACAAGTTTTCTTGTTAGTAAACTACAAAATATCATGCAATTAGTTACGGCAGAACCCTATTGGACCCCAGATCTCTGAAGATTAGAGAAAATATATATAAGGTACCTGGTAGTTAGTTGTATCAATTTTATTGCCATAATAGTGCTGAGTAACAAACAATCACCAAACCTCAGGAAATGTTTATTTTTGCTCATGAATCAAGTTCTGTTGATTCGGTCTGAACTTGGCTGATCTCAACAGGGATTGTCATGTGTCTGCAGTGAGCTGGAGGGTCACCTGGAGATTGGCTGGTCTAGGATAGCCTCCGCTTGGGTGATGCAGCTCTTTTTCATACGAGCTCTTATCCTGCAGCTTAGGTTTATTGTCATGGCAGAGAATTTTAAGGAGGAGAGATTTCCTCTATAAAAATATGATGAACTAGGCTATTTTCTACTCTTCCCTTTCTGTGCTTCTATAGCCAGTTTATATACCTAGGAATTCTAGTATAGGATGGTGTGATGTGGTATAGTATGCATATTATATAACACAAGAACTTGCACAGAGTGAAACATGAAGAGAGAACGGAAACAAGCAAGGCCTCTTAAGAACCAGGCTCAGATCAGATGCAGCACCATCTACTGCATTCTTTTGGCCAAAACAAGTTGCAAAGCAGCTTAATTCAAGCATTGGAGAAATAGACTCCTCTTCATGGGAGAAGCTGCAGACCCCCATTACAAAGGGTGAGAAGGAGATGTGAACAACGGGGGACACCAGTGCAATCTATGGCCATGATCAATGAACTTCAGCTGCTATTGTTTCACTATTGCTGTTATAATTAGAAATGGAACCTATTACATATATAATGTAATACAAAGTAGAACATGCTAGGAACTTATGAGATATACAAATAAAATCTAATGATTTTAACGACAAAGAGATAACCTCTATAAATAAGCCAATTAGAAATATGATGAGCCAGGCTGTTCTTCACTCTTCCTTTTCTGTGCTTCTATAGTCAGTTTATATACCTAGTGACTTGTAGTATATATACATGTTATATAGCACAAGACTACAACATGAAATTATAAGGAGGGTGAAGATGCAACAAAGAAACATGAAGCTGGTCCTTATACCTCATCAAAAGAAACTTTCAAGAATGCCATAGATGGATCTTGCACCCCTCTTTTTATGAGCTCAGAGTTGTGTTTTACATGCTCAGAAATAGCACTTCTTTCTGAGACAGAGAATAGAAGAAGAAAAATCAACTGCATGAAAAAATTGGGCATCGAGAATAGAAGAAATCTGGGGAGTGGGGAGGACCTGTTTAATTTTCAAGATGAACTCAAGCTAAACCGAGATGTTAAGAATTACAAATAAATGAAAACACCTTGAGAAAAACAAGCTGTATAGATGATAACAGGTGATTGATTTATTCATCACCAGTGGAATGAGTGGTAAAAAGCATCATATTCTGATGCTTGGCTAATTCAAGATGGGTCTGAGCAGCAACAGAATTGAGCATCACCTGGAGGCTTGTTAGAAATGCAGAATCTCAGACCCAACCCTAGATCCACTGAATTAGAATCTGCATTTAGCAAGATCTCCAGGTAACTCATCAGTGATCTAAAGCCTGAGAAGCACTGCTGTAAAAGAGGTAAGCTTTTATCAGACTTTGGAGGCAGAAAACCTGAGTCCCATTATCTGGGTAAGATAGTTCTCCAATGCTTGGTTTCGTTATCTATATTCTAATTATATGAGTCTATATCCCAGGGTTGTGCAGAGAGGAATAAATGAGAAAATGTTGCAGTGTTTTATGGATATGAGGTAAGAGGCAGATGTTGGGTCTCACATACATTCCCCATCTCATAGGTACAGAGTACAACAGTTTAAAGTTTTCCAGGCATCCATGCCAGTGTAATTTTTAAAGAGAAGTAAATTTCCATTTGCATTGGGTTTTCCTCCTACCTATAAATTGCTTCTTCTCTATCCTGGCTGCCTGTTAGGATTACCTCGGGAATTATTTTTAAAATACTTATTTCCAGGCCCTATCCCTAGAGATTTGGATTGATTTGTCTGGGTTGAGGGTCCCAGTGTGTAGGGATCTTTTTAAAGTTCTTCAGGCAATTTTAGTGAGCAGCTGAACCTGACAGCCACGGAGTCTGAGATCACGCTGATGGAACATGCCTGGGAAAGCAGCCCTCAGCCTGTGTCTTCTCCCTCTTCCTTCCCTGCCGCAGTGCTCCACCACGTGTGGGCTGGGGGCCTACTGGAGACACGTGGAGTGCAGCACCCACAGAGAGTCCGACTGCGCGGCCATCCAGAGGCCGGACCCTGCTAAGAGATGCCACCTCCGTCCCTGTGCCGGCTGGAAAGTGGGAAACTGGAGCAAGGTAATCTAGCATGCTCGGCAGGGTTTGGGGGCGTGGTGGGGAGCAGCTAATAGAAATATCTCCTAAAATAGGTTTCTTTATTCACTTCCTCCCTCTCTTTCTCCCTCCCTTCTGCCTCTTTCCTTTTATAAGCTTGTGGATGAATAAATCATAGGCATTATTAGAGCCCGTCTTCAAGTCACACAGAAGTCTTAGAACAAGCCCACAGGTTTTTATTAACCCACGTGTTTTTACCTGCTTGTTCTTCTTGCCAGAAGAACTGAAATAAAAAGTTAAATCTGTACAATGTATTGCTTGTCCAGCATATAGCACTGTCATGATTAGGGACACGTGTCAACTTGGCCAAGTTGTGGTACCTGTTTATCTGATTGGGCAAGCGCTAGCCTGCCTGTTGCAATGAGGACATTTCATAGGATTAGGTCATGATCACGTCAGCTGCATCCACAGCTGATTCCATTTGTAATCAGCCAAAGGGGAGTGTCTTCTACAATTAGTGATGCTAAATCTAATCATGGGAAGCCTTTTAAGG
>PVIY010054412.1:0-14226 GCA_004026745.1 Myrmecophaga tridactyla
GCTCTTAGGACAAGAGAGGGCCACGAAGGCCTAGAGACCACCTGATCCTCCAACCCCATGCCCTCGGCGAGCTGGGTCATACCACACAACTAACATGGGACACGGCCCTTATCCTCCCTGGCTCCTTCTTCCTGTATTGGGAGACAAATCTCTAGGCTCGTGTCCAAGGAGCACAGGTGAAACGACAAAGTCTCCCTATTTGACAGCTGGACCAACAGAGGCACAGAGAAGAGGCACCAAGCAACCAGGTTCCCACAGGGCGTGGAAGGCGCTGTGGCCACAGCTGCCGCTCCAGCCTCTTGCACCCACACCTGCCTTCGCCTCCCCCAGGTGTGTGGGCCCAGGGTCTCACCACGTGTTGCAGTCAATCTTCACCGTCTCTCCTGGGGCGTACTCTTTGCCCTGGTGGAAGCAGGGGCACCTTTCCAGGGCCACACATTTGTTTTCATGCCGGACCTAAGGGAGAAGGATACAAAAGCCTCAGGGACCACAGTGGCTAACCTGAGGGCTTGCCGAGGATGCTCGTCCAGGGCTTGAGCCCCAGTGAGGCCAGCCCCAGGGCCCGGACTCAGCCCAAGGGGCAGCCCCGGCCACAGGCCTGACCAGGACGGGGAGCCCAGGCCCAGGCTGGGGCTCAGCAGGCAGGGGCACACTCGCTGCCCTCTCCAACCCTGCTGGGGGACCGTAACCTGGGACGCCTTTGTGAAGGCCCCTCAGTAACGTGTGCAGAAGCCCTCGAAATGTGTATAAATCCTCTACGTGGAATTTTTCCACTTCGAGGGTTGCTCCAAAGTAAACAGAGTTTAGACAAGGATGAATGCAGAAGTGTTTATCATTGCGAAACAAAATAGAAACAGCTAAGTGTCCAACCATAGGAAATTATCAATTCCATTAAAGCACCCTATTCTTGCCCCATGTGATGGAATCCCATGGAGCTATTACAGTGGGGGAATTTAAAATGATATGGGAAATATTTATGCTGTACATTTTTAAAACAGGAAGACAACTGTTTATATATATATATATATATATAGAGAGAGAGAGAGAGAGAGAGAGAGAGAGAGAGTCCCAATTATAAGATAATAGATAGATAGAAAGATAGATAGATAGAAAATCTATCTCAACAAAAGACAAGAAAAACATACATAAGTTGCCTCCAGATGGCGGGCTGGGCTAGGGAGTTGTAATTTAGTTTTCAACATTTGTTTTTCCAAACATTCTTCAATGAGCACACAATATATTCATGATTGAAGAAAATGAACAATATATTTAATAAAATTAATATGCACTTAATATCCTGGAGGTGAGAACCGAACACTGATAATAGGCGGGGATGTGTTGAAATCATTGGCCGGGGGCTTTATCACCCCACATGCGCCCTGACCGCCAGTGCCCGGACGCTCTGGTACACTCTCAATGGGCGATACTCTGTTCCCCACCAATAAAAAGTCACTTATGTGAGCGTGACACACTCCTCAGGTCTGCTGGGGTCAGGGGAGAAAAAGAACTAAGAACCACTGACCCTGAGGGCTCAGGAAAAGGGGGCCAGCCCCTCCCTGAACCCAACATGCAACTCTGCTTCAGTCCCAACTCCAGGAGGCAAACCTGGGCGTCTGCTCGGCTTGGGGCTCCCACCTCCGACCCCCACTGTTCTTGGACTACAGTGAATCTAGGCGCCTGGGGGGGGGGTCCCCACTCCGCCCCCAAGCTCTGTCAGCTCTGGTTCAAGTCCGAGGCCTGTCACCTAGTGGCTGCTATGAGGATGACAACTCGCCAGCACCCCGACAGGGAATGGAGGCAGTGCCAGTGACAATCCCCCTTACCGGAAACACTAAGCGAGAAAAAAGGTGATGCTGGACCCACAGGGATGGACTCCAGGAAACAGAACCCTCCTCCCCTCACCTCAGCAGAGCATGTGCCCCCTGCCACCTGCCCCCCACCCCACCTTCCAGCAGGGAGGGTGCCGGGCGTCCAGGTCTCCTGACCTGCCTCCTGGGGTTTTACTTCCTGCTCAGGGCATCCAACCCTTTGATAAAAAGGACCACACGCCACGGCCCAGGCAGCCACGCAGCTCATCCAGGCATAAGCCAGAGGGAACCCAGCCCATCCCGGACGGACATGAGACTCCAAACCCAGCTTGGAGATGAGATGACACTGCCACTACCTCCTCCGGCCCCTGAGCTCCCGGCAACAAACCATACGGCTCTTCTCTGCCCTGCCCTATTTTAGTAATCAATTATCAATGGTGCATTCCAATTACAAGATAGAGCCTTGATGTGCTAAGAGGGCTGCTATCGAGGCAGCAGTGGCCGAGTGGGGAAGAGACAGAGCATAGTCTTAAAAGGAGAGGAAAGGGTAGGGTTTCCAGCACCCACACTTCAACGAGTATGTCTGACCTGGGAGAGAAGATCAAATAACAGCAGCCCAGCCAGAATCACCCAGAGAACCATGAAGCATTAAAGAAATGCACGTAGATAGACAGGTGAAGACATCACACAAGCCATGGCCAGGACCTGGATGACCACGGGTCAGGTAAGCAGGGTGGGACAGGTGAGCTGTATCTAACTGAATTTTGGGCAACACATAAACCTCATGTTTAAACAGAATCACCTCTTCCCAGTGTTTGTCCCTTTGGGACACGGGAGGATAATAAGATAAAGTAGAAATACTTGTCACTATTGTTCATCAACTCATGAATTGTCATATCTCGAACAAAAATGGCTCCAGTTGAGACCAAAGTGGTAGGTCACAGCCACTCCAAGAAAAATTATGAGATGGGAAAAAATTTTTGTTAACCTCCTCTCTGAAGAGACTCTAGTGTTTGCCTCCCTGCCACCCTCCACTCCCTTCTCACCACACACCACACTGACCCAGACTCCAAAATCATCTTTGCCTTCTAAGTGCCCCTGATTTTTCCTACCCGACCCCCAACCCCCATCAATGCTCCCAGCTCCACACAGCTGATTTCAACCACACAGGCACTAGGAGAAAAGGAATCTGGACAAATAACTCACACTGAGGTTGGGAGGACTCCTTCCTGAGGATTTATGAGGCCCTAAGTTTTTTCAAAACTCTTGCTTGCTAATCAAAATGAAGCTGTGCTTATTACATTTCAGTAAGCCTGCATAAGAGCCAAACCGTGGATGATGAAGGAGATGTTTGGAGACAGAAGGGCTTTCTTGGGCCTTTTTAAGTCACATCTCATAGAATTTACAATGCCCACAAGTATGCAAAGCCCACTCTAGATGGGCCCCTGAGCCCAAGCTCTAAGTAAAACAACAACAAAACAGAGCCAGCGTCCTTCCGGTTTTCATACAGGTCTTTATATAGGGCCAGTGAGAATGCTGGTCACCCAAAGGATGAAGGATGTCATCCTTCCTTCCCAGCTGCCAAGAGGAATCCTAAACCCAGCAGAGCTGGATACAACTTTGAAAATTCTAATCAGTAGGTTTCAGAGGGTAAGTGAGCATCTCTTCGACAGCAGTCCAACATCTCCCCAGAGGCTGAAGCTCTGGAGCATCCCGAGGCCTGGCCTCCCAGAAGGTGGAAAAGAGTAGGACTGCAGGGTGCAGGACCCCTGGTCCAGGGGTCAGGAGACCAGAAACTTCCAACGGGAACCATGGAGCCTTGAACTGCTTCTTTTTCCTTTCTTCTCTCAGTGTGACAGAAGGGCTTGAAAGAGTGTATCGCAACAGTTCTCCGCAGCTCTTCCACTCTGAGAAGCATCTCTAGATGCTCAAACACTTCAGCCCCTGGGGAAAATGTTGGACAGCTCTGGGCAGACACGCTGTCTGGAATGCCTCTGGCTGGAATCAAGAGGCATGGACAGGGCAGTGGATCGTGCTTTGCTGCCATCTAGTGGTTGATGCAGGTAACATCATAACTTAAAGGAGTGACACCCCAGGCAAATTCACTTGAGCATTTTTGAGCTGAAGAAAAAGACCAGGGAAATCTTCTAGTCCACTTTCCTCATTTTACCTATTTTGTGGGTCTTAATGTGGACAATGCACTTTGCAACTGCTCCAGTGTTTGCTAACTAGCTTCCTATAATATCTCTGTTCATAGTATATTTCATAGCTTTCCTCTATGAACTTACATGACAAAGGATTTCAAACAACCACATAAGCACCTTCCATGTGCCTCCCACTGGCATCTTCAGACTTTATAACAACACTTCTGACTCAATTTTTCAGGTGGGAAACTTAAGACCCTAAGATTTTAAGTGACTTGCCACTCAGTTAAGTAAATATCAGGAGCCGAGACTCAAACCCAAAAGTAAGCGATCCCAATTCCATGCTCTTTCTGCACAGTTTCTTAACCAAACATTTATCACGGCATTGGCCACTCATCAGAAGCAGCCTGCATCTCCCCATTCCATGCAGCAGCCCTTTGTGGTAGTGGCAAGAGCAGACGGGGTGAGTCTGCAGCTCATGGAATGAACCAGAAAACTTCTGCTCTAACCAAGTGCCAGGGATGGGGCAAATCACAAAGCAGGGGAGCTCCCAGTCCCCAGCACTCTCAAACAGGAGAGGCTGGGCTTAACAGAGACACTGACTATGGCCTTGGAGGAAAGGCAACCTGCAGCCTAGAGCTATTCAGAGTGGGTGATCCTGGGACAGTGATATGTCTGCAATGACATAAGCAGAGAACAAAGTAATATCATGTCTGTACTAATAAAAGAATCAAAGTTAGGGGAGGGCTCATACTTTGCATGACATTGATTTTTGTTTCATTTTTCTGATATTCATTCTTATTTTATTTTCACAACAGGTTAGAAATATAAGAAAACTTGTCCTTCATTAGGCCGTCGTGTGGACAAGAGGAGGAGCTGATCTGAGTCTGGGCCCTGGTTAATTGTGAAAACAACAGTGAAACTACTATTTTTCAGCACTTTCTGGTTTTAAAAGTGCTCTCATACACATCTGGTCGGTGCCCCCAGCCACCGCATGATAAAAGCAGGATGGGAATTATGTGTCTATGCTACAGATAAAGCAACTGTGATACAAAGTGAGCAGAACTGTGCAAGTTCACTTAGCCAGCAAGGGCTGGAGCCTGGGTTGGCAGCTCAGCCCCCCCCACACACCTACCCCAGTGCACCTGTGGCTCCCAGCAGAGCTTCCCCCAGGAGGGGCTGCTTCCCTCCCCTTACATGTCCTCCACAAGGGGAGCCCCTGACCCCCTCCTCACAAGCTCCTGGTGGTGTGTCACAGCCTTACGACCTCCCACGGTAGACAGGCTGGAGAGAGAAATACCCCAGGGGACAATGTCCACACCATCCGCTGGACCCGACAGGGTGTCTCTAGCTCCATTTTCTTTGCCTTTCAGCCAAGAACACGTGTCCCGGGCTGCGGCCAGCACACCATGTGCACCTCATAAATCACATGGCCTTTTCTGCTCTGCCGAATCTGGTCTCGACAATTTGCACATTAGTCAGCATCGAAATGAAGCAGTTGTGAAAAAAGCCCAGCTTCTTCGAATATCTGTGGGTTCATTATAATTCCCTGCTGTCGAGGTGAGAGTCACCATGTTATATGACAAGTATCCAAATACTACCCTCAGAAGGGATGCCAGAGGCCCGCAGGCATGCCAAATGCTACATCCTGTACTTGGGCTCTAGCTATAATGGGATTTGGGACTATAATGCAATTATTGTAGTTATTCATATTTAAGTCTATCTTCATTTCTTCCTTCACTAAAAAAAAAAGTTCATTTAGAAGGGTCCCCCATGCTGGTATGAGCTCCTGAGTGACGTTCCTTTCCTTGCCTGCACCTTCTCTGATGTTGGGAGAATGTCTCCTCCAGCTATGGTGAAAGTCTCCCCCCACCCCGAACACCCCCCCCCCGAAAAAAAGCTCTGAGACACTCAAAATAAGAGGTCCCAGGGACAAAGAGAGTAAAAAGGAAGCTCCCCCGCCGCCTCCTACTTTGTACCCGTACCTAGGCCTGGGTTTCCCCTCCTGGTAAATCCTCCTTGAATATCCACCTCCTGCTAAGGCACCAAACAAGGCCTCCCAGTTTGGGGGTGCACTCACACACACACATTAGGCAAGATATTTCCAGATTCCTCAGAGGCTAAGGCAGAGGGGAACACCCAGGGGAGAATTACTAAGAGCTAGCCTCTCTATTTTGGAGGAATTGTGGTTGGAGGGAAGTGGACAGACCATCTGCCCTGCACAAACTCCAACCCCCAGGCGTCCTGAGGGACTCTGTTGAGGTGCAGACGTTTTTCCTCCAGAGTACGGGTATCCCCTGGGCCCTGGAAATTGCCCTTGAGGTCTGGCCCTCCAAGAGCCAGCCGGCCCCTACCCCCAGCCCTGACAATCCCTGCCCCAGTACCTCACCATGCACCTCGGGTATGGGGAACTGGAGTCAGGGAAAGCAAGAAGACAGCAAGCATTTGAAAGAGAAAAGCCCAGAAGTCATATCCTTCAGGATGACAGGAATAATCTATTTTTAATATATTTAATACAAAGCCGGCCGAAGACTAGACTTGGGAGGCAGGTAAGAGGAGGCTGCCACCAGCAGCAGCTCTGGAGGCTGCACACGGGAGCCAGGAGGCTGCAGACCAGCGACCTTGTAACTTGCAGGGGCTCCGAGGCCCCTCCAGCCACACGCTGCGTGTTTGCAGCCCCAGCCCCAGGATCCTGGACTCCTAAGATGATCATGAATTCACAACCCACTTTCCAGATAAGGAAAGGGAGGCCTGGCGTCGGGGACGATGGTCAGTGACTTACTAATGGTCTGGCCAGCATGTCAATGCCTTCTCTTGAAATAGAAAGCTTGCACGTATATACAAATCAAACAGAAATATATGTGCACCTCCCCTCTTTGCACAAAGGAATGCAGCCCTTGGGAAATGTTTGGTAGAAAGGCTTGTTCTTGTCAGTATTCTCTGGAAACACTTTCTTTGCTTCCTGTGGCACCCCTGTGAGATAAGTTTTTGTATTTTGTCAGATCTCATCAGGAGCACCCCCATTTTCCAAGCAACTCCCTCCCTGACTTTGGCAGCTGACCCAAAGGCCCAAGAGGACTCCCTCCCACCCCTGCCCTATCACTATCCCCAGCCCCACTGCCATCCTTATTTGCTCTTGGTTCTTCCTCTCTGCAGTTCGTCCCCCGAGCTCACTCAACCCTGCCTGCAGGAGAGGGGAAGGGAAGGCTGCCCACCTGAGCGGCCATAGGGGGCCCCATTCTTACCATGCCCGGGGGACAAAGGCAGCCGGACACGCAGCCCGTGCTCATGCACTCCAGGTCGTAGTTCTGGCAGGTTCTGGTGCACTCCAGCCCTTGGGCTCGCGGGTTGTCAGTGGGACACACCAACGTGACCATGGGGGGCCGGCAGGATAGGCTCCTTTTGCCTTGGAGGTAGGAAAGTCAAAGAGGCGAAACAGAGGAGTGAATGGATCTACCATCTCCACTGTCCTTTGGTCCCCTAGGTGTGGTCACTCACTTCATGGGACTCGGGGCTGCCCAGACCTGGGATTCGGTACTGCCTGACTTCAGGTCTAGCCCTGAGCCTGGCACCCAGTGTTGGATGGGATGGCAGCCTCATCTACTCATCTGAGCTTCTGACCCTTGGCCTATGCGGACAGCAGCTCAGGTCCCAGCATTCAGCTGATGGTGACACTCGTCCCCCTTGATACCTGCTGGAGCCGGGAATGGGGCCTGACCTTACCAGGATGTACTGCAGAAACATTCAGACCCAAGCTTTAAAAGACATGGGTTTGGGCGCTAAACCCAACTCTTAGTGGGACCCAACAGAATCATTTCTAAAATAGTTAAAACTGACAGAGAAAAAGACGGACATTCAGCCACGAAGGGCTCTTCGCTCATATGTAATCCTCTCCCCGGCCTGGTCACCCCAGCCTCTCTATTTAAAATTGCAACATCCTATCTGCCCTGTGGCACTCCCTTCTGCCCTCCCCTTTGTTTTACTACATATCACATATCCTCATCTGATACATGTTTTACATGTTTATTTGTCAATTGCCTGTCTCTTTCCTCCCACTAGAAGGTATGCTCCATGAAGACAGGGATTTTTATCTACTTTGTTCATTGATCCATCACCTTTCCTGACAATGAGTAGGTATCGACAGCTGCTTGAATAAATGATGACAGTGGAAGATTGATACTGCACTTTTCTTACAAAAACCCACGTGTGCTGAAGGTCATGTATTTCACTTACTACCTCCTATTGACAAGGAAGCCAGCATTCCCAGCCTTATAATTAAGGAAACAAATTCCAAAATGTTAAAGTAACATAAAGTAACCTTTCTAAATCTACACACAATTCTAGGTGTTTCCTGACTTGGAAGAAGATACTACCTTCCAGGGACCAGAACAGGAGACTTTGAACAAGAGAAAACTCTGAAGACAAGTCTATAGAGAGAGAGTGCAAGAAGAAGAAGGAGGTAGAACGTAGTGGCCTGGGGGTCACAAGTTCTGATGTCAACTTCTAAGCCACTCGTGTGCTTGAGACTTTGTCCCAGCTCTCTGCTGAGAGATGCTCCCCAATCAGTGACCTGAAAAGCCAAACCCCTCACCCTGAGCAACCTGGAAAACAGAGGATGTGGCACACTTGAAGAGAGAGGGAATTATGGAAAGAGAGAGAAAAGGCAAAGCTGGAGATGGAAGGTAGTCCATTTATCTGCCTAAAGGCACAACTCCCCCTCCTGCTGGGAGAATCCTTACAAACCCAAGCACGATCATCCTTCTGGAAGCAAAGCCCCCATAACCCATTGTGCTGGTTTGAAAGGATATATGTATCCTAGAAAAGCCATGTTTTAAACAAAATCCCATTCCGTAGAGGCAGAATAATCCCTATTCAATACTGTATATAATTAGATTATCTCCCTGGAGATGTAACCCAGGCAAGAGTGATTGTTAAGCTGATTAGGGGAGATGTGTCTCCAACCACTTAGGTGGGTCTTGATTGGTTTACTGGAGTCCTATAAAAGAGGAAACATATTAGAGTATGAGAGAGATTTCTGAGAGAGCAGAGAATGGCATAGCCACAAGAAGCAGAAAGTCTACCAGCCAGAGACCTTCAGAAATGAAGAAGGAAAACGCCTCCCGGGGAGCTTCATGAAAGGAAGCCAGGAGAGAAAGCTAGCAGATGACTCTGTGTTTACCATGTGCCCTTCCAGCTGAGAGAGAAACCCTGACCGTGTTCACCATGTGCCTTCTCACTTGAGGGAGAAACCCTGAACTTCACTGGTCTTCTTGAACCAAGGTATCTTTCCCTGGATGCCTTTGATTGGACATTTCTATAGACTTGTTTTAATTGGGACATTTTCTCAACCTTAGAACTGTAAACTAGCAACTCATTAAATTCCCCTTTTTAAAAGCCGTTCCATTTCTGGTATACTGCATTCTGGCAGCTGGCAAACTAGAACATCCATAAACACGAATGTGGTCCCACCAGCCTTGGTCAGCCCCATCTCCCTCCTGTGCTCACCCTTAACTAAGGTAGCAACTATTAGGCCTCTCAAGATAAAAACTGGCCCAAACCCTCCTCTTTCTACTCTATCCAGGAGCTTTCTAAAGAGCATGTCCATTGGCGAAAAGATCAGAGGCCACCTAAGGGGAGGATTTCCATTACAATGTCTCACAGCTGCCCAATGGGTCAGGACACCACAGGCAAAACAGAGGTCCCATTGAATCATGGACTTTTTGCCTCAATAATTTACACATGCAAAGTCATGTCTGGTCCTGAAAGTCACTCACGTGAAGGCAAAACCTTTGCTGTGATCCTAGCCAAAGGCAGGCAGGTGCCTGAGTGGAAGTGC
Source organism: Myrmecophaga tridactyla (assembly GCA_004026745.1). NCBI lineage: Eukaryota > Metazoa > Chordata > Mammalia > Pilosa > Myrmecophagidae > Myrmecophaga > Myrmecophaga tridactyla. Next base: position 9,789 of record PVIY010054412.1, read on the forward strand.
AGAAGGGAGGTGAAGAGCCTTCCAGGGGGAGGGTACTCACTGCGGTGAGACAGGGGGCTGACAAGGGCCGTGTCCGGCAACAGGCTCCCCGGGGCTCCGCTGGAGGTACAGTGCATGACGCCGTCCTCACAATAGCTGTGGAGAAGAAAATCACAGCCAGACCTGACAAGCGCCATCTCCACGTGCTCTCCCCATGTCCTCACCTCTCACTCACACCCATTCTAGCTGGGCTCCCGTGCCCCTGGCTCCACCAGAACACAGCTTGCCGAGTTCACCAAGGACCCCAGTGTCAGAAAACTCAGTGGAATATTTCTCAGGCTTTTTCACACTTGATCCCCTTCAACGTTACTCATCACCATTGATGACTTCATTCTTCTAGAAACCCTCTCCTGGTTCTCCTCCCACTTCCCTGGTTGCTCCTGCTCAGCCTCAAGTGTAGTTTACCCCCCTCTACCTGGTCTTTAAATGTCAGCATTCCTGGCTCCATCCTGGCTCTCTCTTGTTCTCACACTATGCTGTCACCACACCCCCAGTTTCAATTATGGAGGTGACTCACAAATTTACATTAGCAGCTCAGACCCCTCCCTTGAACCCCAGATCCATAAGTTCAAATACCTATGGGATGACCACCTCTGGGGATTCAGACACCTCACGCTCAGCATGTCCTACGTTGAATGCACGGTCTCTGCCCAGAGCCAGTCCTCTTCCAAGGCTCTAATTCACTGAGTGGTGCCAGCACCCGTCTAGCTTCATAAGCCAGAAACTCAGGGATCATCCTGACACTGCCTTCACCCCTCCTTCCATATACCAGATACATCACCAAGCCCTGTGGACTCTGCCTCCTAAGCATCTCTAGGATTAATATCCACTTCTATCTCCAGCGCCACGAGTTATCATCACCTCTCACCTGAGCAATGCAAGAGCTCCTAAGTGATGTTCCTGTATCTTTTCTTGCCTCTCTCCAAAACACACTCCCCTTAGCAGACCAAGTATCTTTTTAAAATCTAAATCTGATCATGTCACATCCGTGCTTGAATCTGTCAATAGTTTCCTTTCAACAGACTTTATGATGAAGATCAAATCTCTGACATGACTAGCAGGTCCCTCATGGTCTGGCCCCTGCCTACCTCTCCTCTTTCCAACAGAACGGCCTTTTCATCCGGAAGGTGCCATGCTCCCTTCAACACAAAGACAGTTGCACATTCTATTTCCTCTTGATCTAATGTCATTTTACCCCACTAAACACATACATGTAAACTTCTTTGTCCCCCACCCCATTTTAAGCTTTCAGAGACCATTGTCTTCTCTTCGAGAACTTCACTACACTTGTAACTTTACATGTATTTGAATTATTGCTCAGATAACTTTTGTCTCTGGACTGGACTATAAGATCCATGAGGGCAAAACAATGGTTGGTCTTGCTCACCATTACATCCCAAGCATCCAGCAAAGGGCTTAGCATAAAGCACTCAATAAATGGTGTTTCTAGTTTTCTTTGATCCCCATCCTCTGATCCCAATCCCCTCCCTTGATATGGGTCACTATTTTTATGGTAGCCAACCCCCAAGATGGCCTCCCAGCGGCTAGGATTCACACCCTTGTGTAGACTCCTCCCACACTGTACCAGGGTCTTTGACCAAGACAAAGTGATGGTATATCAGGCTGAAGATTAGATTATAAAAGATGACTGCTTCCATCTAGGTGCTGTCTCTCTTTACCGTCACCCACTTAGGGGAAACTATGTCATGAGCAGTCCTATGAGAGGCCCCATAACAAAGAGCTGAAGCTTCTCATCCACAGCCACATGAGTGAGCTTGGAGCCGAGCCTCCAGCCCCAGGCTAGGCTCCAGGAATGGCAGCGCCAGTCAAGAGCTTGGCAGCAACCTAACGAGAGACTGTCATGGTCAAGTTCATATGTCAACTTGGCCAGGTGGTGGAACCTGTTTGTCTGGTTGGGCAAGTGCTGGCCTGTCCTTTGATATGAGGACATTTCATAGAATTAAGTCATAATCATGTTGACTACATCCACAGCTGATTCCATTTGTAAACAGCCAAGAGGAGTGTTTTCTTTAATGAGTGATGCTTAATCTAATCACTGGAAGTCTTTTAAGGAGGATTCAGAAGAGACAGGCTCTCTGTTCCCTGCTTCGGCTGGCGAGCCTCTCCTGTGGAGTTTGTCCAGACCCTCCATCAGAATCGTCAGCTTCACAGGCTGCCTTGTAGATTTTGGTACCAGAAAGTAGGGTGCTGCTGCAGTTTGCAGATACTAAACATGTTGGAACAGCTTTTTAAATGGATAAGGGGAAGAATCTGGAGGAATTGTGAGAAGCCTGATAGAGAGACCCAGAGCCAAAGCCACTCAGCTAAGCCACTCCTGGGTTCCTGACCCTCAGACAGAGTGTGAGATAATACATGGTTTTTGTTTGAAGCTGCTAAGCTTGGGGGTCATTTGTTATGCAGCAATAGCTAACTAATACAATTTTGCTATTTAATGTGTATCTCTTTATTTGAATATATTCTTACAACATGTATGCTTATTTTATGTGCATGCATGTTTAATTTATATAAATGGCATTCTCTTCTATCTCACACTATGTTTTGTTCTCTCCATGTAGCACTATGTTTTTGAGATCCATCCATATTAACATGTGTACTACTTGTCCATTGCATCTAACAGCTACACCTACTCTATAGTGTGTGCCCAGCACATTTCACTTATCTTCACTCCCAGTGATGGACACACACAGTCCCAACTCCTCACAACCACAGAAAGGCTGTGACGAGCATCCCCCTGAAGATGCCATTATAGACCTGAGATTTTCTTTAGAATTTACACCAGGGGAAGAACTGTATGGACATCAGGTGTGGACACCTCATTTTCATATGCATTGTCAACTGCTCTTCCTGGTGGCTGAATCCACCTCTACCCATAAGCTGCAGAGGAGTGGTCCCATGTCCCACAGCCCTGCCAACCCTTGGCATGACCCACATGTCTACATTTTCAGGTCTAATACATATAAAGTAATGGTTTTTTGTTGTTTTAATTTGCATTTCTCTGATTATTATGATTTGGAGTATTTTTATGTGGCTACTGTGCAATAAGTACTGGTAAATAAACAGAAGAATCAGCCCTTCCCTCTCTGGGCACATGCAGAACTGGTATATTCTGATTTTTCATACACCTGCTAAAAATATCCTCTTGTTCTATCTATATCTTGGACATGACCCCAAAGCTTAAGCATATAAAAAGCTTTGCAGATAGGTTGAAAACCAACTCCTGGCCCAAAGCCTGGCCCTCGTAGGGTAAGCTCTCTGCATGTGTTGGCCATTTGGATGGCCAAATGAATGGTCTGAAGAGCCTCCAGGCTCCATATCTTCATGGACATTGGCAGCTGGGCTCATTCATCCTTGAGTTGTCTAAAGAATCAAAGTAAACAGGCACAGACAAGCCCTGAGTTTCTTCTGGTACATGTTCCCCATGAAATTTAATCTTACATCTGAAGGAGATAGATGAGATGGGCAATAGCGTTCAGCTCTGATGCCTGACGGGAAAACCCCAGAAGAGGGCCCAGTCATAGGAAATCACCAACACAAACCATGAAAAGAGCCCACGCCAGACCCATTCCACCAGGCTGACTCCACCAAGCGCTGCTGCTCCTCGTCTCCCACCTTCCCTGTGCCACGATAGAGTAAATAACCAAGTGACTTGCCGCCCTCCAAGTGGCCACAAGTTCCTACAGTCGGGCTTCGTTCCTCACCATACTACCGAAATATGTGGGCCACCCTGACCTACTGATCCCCAAATTCAACAGTCTATTATCAATGCAATATGAAGAGAACACCAGTTCAAGAGTCTCAGAGTTCTAGTCACTTGCTAGATGACTTTGGGGAATTGATACTCTCACTAGGCTTCAAATTCCTTATGAAAAACGCAAGCCCTGCCTGCCTAACAGCATTGTTTTAAGGTCCCAGAGAAAAACACCTTGAAAACAGTAGCCAGACAACTATAGTAAAACACCCACTGGGTTAAGGTAAAAATTAATTCAAGTGATGCTATTACTCCCCTCCTCCCTTAACTTCCCTGATACAGAACTGTGCTGTTCTAGCCATTTTTGCTGGTCTTTTCTCTTTGGCCTCTGTCACAGGATCCTCTTTCTCTTCCCCTGGTCCTCTCCACATTCCCCTGAATTCTGGATTCAGTTCTCTTTTCCATTATTCAGTCCACTCCCCCTAGAGGCCCCTAGCTACCCCCATGCTTATCAATGTCATCATCACACAAATCTTTTTCTCCAGCCTCAATCTCTCACTCAAGTTCCAAACCGGTAATTTAAGCTATTCGTTCCATTCATTCACCATGATACCCTCTCGGTAGCTCAAGTCATTACAGGCAAAAACATACTCCATACCTTCCCTTTACAGACCTGTTTTGCCCCCAGAA
>PVIY010054413.1:0-14250 GCA_004026745.1 Myrmecophaga tridactyla
CCTCCGGCTGCCCCAGCCGGCCTCAGCTTTCCCAGCAGGAACAGCCTGACATTCCTGCCAGGCTGCAAAAGCTTCTGCGAGGCACATGCAGTCCAGTCATGCTGACCCTTGTCCCCAGGGTTCCCAGGCCTTCCTACCCTGCAGTCCTTCACAGGATGAGCATGGCACCCACCGCGCACCAGCACGTTCTGCCAGCTTTTCTCTGCGGGCGGCTCCCAGCTGCCAAGCAGGACCTGTGAGTTCACGCAGACAGGAAAATGGTGTGACCCACGGGAGCCCCTCTGTCCCCCTAACAGTGGACTTCAGAAGCCTCTAATGCGTCACGTCACATGACACCAGGGCGGCCCAGAGCCGGGCCCCGATGGAGGGCCCTGCAGGGCCTGTGTGTCTCGGTCCCAGCGTCCGGGTCTCATGCGTGTCCTGCTGCGACCCCCTCCCAGGAGGCCGGTGCAGCGCTGCGGCCCCGCCAGGCCCCCCATCTGTCACTCTTGGGCCAACCTGTGTTGGCATCAGGAACCCACGCTGCCAGCCAGGGCCAAATCCTGCTGCGGTACCTCCAGGTGAGTCACTGCTGCAGGATTTTATTTACTTTTACCCAAAGTCAGGCTGAGGAGCTGGATGTCAGAGGCATCCCGGCCCACCTGGGGCTGCAAGCTGCACCCCCACAGCTGGTCAATCTGGTGGTATCTGGAGGTCAGCTGGGGGCGGCTGTGATGGAAATGGGTCTGCTCTCATTTCCTGATGTGCTTCTTTCATTTGTTCTTCCACTCACTCACTTCTGCCCCCCCCCCCATATACTTTTGGGACCCTCCTGTGCGCCAGGCACTTGGGGCTCATGGAGACGGCAGTGGGGCCAGCTCCCACCTTGGGAAGCATGGAGTCTACAGCAGATGGGCCCTTACACTAGCGTGCTGGCTTGGGGCTGTGTGTCTGCAGAAAAGGCCACAACCCTTCAGCCCAGCCATAGTGGCAGACCTACTGCGTGTGGACCCACGGGGCAGACCCGCCAGGCGTGGACCCGTGGGGTGGACTTACTGTGCGTGGACCAAGGACCCGTGGGGCGGACCTACTGTACATGGACTCATGGGGTGGACCCCTGGGAGTGGACCTGTGGGGTGGACCTACTGTGCGTGGACCCATGGACCCGTGGGGTGGACCTACTGTGCGTGGACCCATGGGGTGGACCCCTGGGCGTGGACCCGGGGGGTGGACCTACTGTGCGTGGACCCGTGGACCTGTGGACCCATGGGGCGGACCTACTGTACATGGACCCATGGGGCGGACCTGCCAGGTGTGGACCTGTGGGGCGGACCTGCGGGGCGTGGCCCCGTGGAGCACACCTGCTTTGCATGGGCACTTTGCTTGCCATTCAGGATGGATCTTAACCCTTTACTGGAGCCCTTCATGAGGATAAGACAGAAAAAGCCCACAGAGCTGACAGAGAAACACCGACAGAGAAAGCTTAGAGAGGTGGCCCCAGAGAAACAAGAAAGGGCCCCAGAAGTTGAAGGAGCCACTGAAGTCAAAGCCTGAAAGCAAGGCATCCAGGCAGAGAAGCCCTGGCAGGCACTGGCCAAGTGCTATCTGGCAGAGGGACCCAGGCCCATGGTTCAGAGACAGCACCTCCCTCCCAATGCCTTAATTGGGCCATTGTCCTGGCCTTCGAACTGTAAACTTATAAGCTAATAAAACTCCACTGTAAAAGTCTATGCACTTCTGTTATACTGCATTCTGGCAGCTTTAGCAAATCAAAACAACTAGAGATGACAAATAAGCTGTGAAGGGAACTAACTACAAGCAGGGGCCTGTGCCGCGAGCTGGTGGCCAGGGCAGCTTGGGGATGGGTGCTTGCTGCTGGACAGCCAGAGGGAGCCTGAAAACAGGAGGCCTGAGGCCTCGTTGGCTCATTATGCCTTCGCCTCCCCTTCTGGGACGTGGAGCAGAGGGCAGTATGGAAGTGACAGCCATGCCCTGCTGCTCCAGGCGACTGGGTGGAGAGTGCCGGACGAGATATCACCAAGAGTGCTGGGCGAGTAGGGACTCTAAGAGTGCGCTGGCCAAGGCATTACTAAATGAGTGTGCGGACGAGCCACTACTAGATGCGGTGCCAGGCCTGGCACTACCAAATGAGTGCTGGACAAGAGCACTGGCTGCGAGCCCGTGCTCAAATGACCGTCCTGGGGCTCTCCTGTTCTCTTCATGCGTACATGCAGTCTCAGTTCAGGTCACGCCTGCCTTGCACACTCCAGGGTTCTGAGGGGAATATTCTAACAAGGAGGAGGGGTGGGGGGGCGTTATAATGGGGGATGAAGAGTGTGAGTCCCAGGCTTGGTGCTGGCATGCCAGCGGAGGGCAGGCTAACACAGCATCACCTGCGCCGAGTTGCTTGCGTGTGCAAGGGACGGAGAGCTCACAGGCGGCTTTATGGACCCTGCCTAGGCGGAGTTGTGTCTTCTGCCTCCGCAACGCAGGCGCCTCCAGCTCACCTCCCAGGCCCTGGCTGCCGAGAGGGAGGCAGGCGGCTGAGCAGAGATGGGTACGTTGGTCCCGGGTCCCAGAGGACAGAGGGGTGGGGAGCTGTGTCCTGGCTTCTCCCAGGAGCACACCAGACCTATAGCTTCCCTGGAACGTACTTTCTGAGAAGTTCGGCGCAGAGAAAGTGGGTAGCAGTGCCCCTGGGCTCCCTGGCACGGCTGACGTCGGCGCCGGCCTCCCGGCCACATCTGGGCTCCCCCCATCTGCATCATCTTCAGCAAGTCACCCAGCCCCTCCTGGCCCGCCCCTCACCCGGGGGGCTCCCTCCCTCCCGCCGGGCCGACGCGGCTGGCACCGCCCCTGGACGCATCCCTCCCTAAGACGCCCCCTGCCCTGGCCACACCGCGGCTTTCCCTGACCCACACGCGCACTTCATGGGGCTTTGGCCGCAGGCTGGGTCTAGAGAGACCCCCGCGCCTGTGCCTTCGAGCCTGAGCCCCGAGCCTTCCCTTCTCTCCCGGACCTGTTCTCCAAGAAGGCGCAGGTGCTAGGCGAGGCACGAGTGCCTGAAAGGGGCCTTCGCACTGCCCCAAGGGTCGGAGCCCGAGTCAGGAGTGACAAGGCCGGTGCGCTGCTCGGGTGGTGTCGCCCCCGCTTCTCACCCACGCGCAGGGACCCCGCGGAGGCGTGGGCTCTGCGTGTCCGACAGGCCCGCGAGGCGTGGCTGCGTTCGGGCCCCTGCACCCACGAGGCGTCTCTGCTCGCGTGTTTCCCTGGCTGCCCCGCAGGGGCCGAGGGTGCCCCGGCCGCTAACCAGCTGGGTAACCACGAACTCCTTCTTCTCCCCGGGCAGGAAACTGAGGCTCACAGAAGTTTTCCAAGGCCGCCTGGCTTAGTGGCTGCGTGGTGAGGGACGCCCGGACCACAGCTCCTCCCACGCGCGGGAACCGTGATGCCAGCGGCGCGTGCGCAGACCGAGTCTCGGTCGGATATTTGGGACCCCCGCCCCCGCCCCCGGCCGCCCAAGCCAGCCTTTGGGGTCCCCTCGCGCATGTGCTCGGCCATTAAAATGGAAGCACAGCGTTCCTGGGTGAGCTCAGAACTGCCCGCCTTCCGAGCCGGGGGCTGGGGACTGAGCCGCAGGTGGGCCCCTGCCGGGCCCCGCAGACGTGCTTGGAGAAGGCGCTGCCGGACGCTCCGGGGGAGGGAGGCCCAGGCAGGCGGCACCCCCCACGGCTCCCTGGGGTGCAGCCCAGTAGGGTGGAACCCCCAAACTTCCTGGGGTGGTCGGTGCACAGAGAAGCTGGTGCCCCTCAGCAGGTCAGCTGCATGTTTCTCCCACGGAGGGGCTTGGCCTGAGAGCCCAGGGCCCATTTCTGGCCAGCGGGGGGTCTGCGGGCCGGGGAGTCCTGCAGGCCTTCCCTCTGGTCAGCTCAGCCCGTGGGGCCTGCACGTGGGGACTTGGAGTAGAAGTGCTTTAAAACCCAGTGTTTATGGGTGAGGCGTGGAGCTGGGGGGCGGCACCTCGGGCCGGGAGTGCGTGGGTGCCCTATTCTTGGCTGCCTGGGGGTCCCCAACTTCGGGAGCAGAGGCCCCCCCCCCCTCGCTGCCCCCTCGCCCAGGAGGGTCGGCTGGGGGAGCAGCTTTGCTCAGGTTCCTGTCCTGTGGCAGGGGGCCTGGCGAGAGACCAGGACCTTCAGGGGCTGCCCACACTGCGCCCCCTCCTCCCTCCCCCCTCCAGTTAAGATGTGAAATTTCAAAAAAGATAGGACCACCAAACCCACCCACCGCCGTTCCAACTTTAGCTGAGTGTAGGTTTTCAAGGTAAGTGGAAACGCAAACCCAGAGACAGGATTCAGCTTACCAGACATTTATTAGGGGAAACACCTGCGAGACAAAATTGGGGTGGGGGCGGCGGGAAAGGCTGGCAGAGCCGTCAGCCGTGGCGCCCTCTGCCCCCTAGTGAGGGCAGAGGGGGGCGGGCAGTGGGGGGGAGCCCCCTGCTGAGGGGCGCTTGGCCAGGCCCGGAGCCCCCAGTTTAGGGAGTTCCCCCAGCGTGGGCTCTGCTGAGAGGCCCCAAGGCTCCCGCCAGCTGCGTCCAGGACTGAGCTGATCCCATCCACCCATTTGCATGTGTTTACTGATTTCTGTTTTTATTTAAAACACACCTTACTCCAAACAGCATTCAAATAGTTTTCAAAAATGCTCAACAGACTTCAGTCCAGACAAGATGGCCTAGACAGTTTCTCTTAGCTCCTCCCTGGAAAGCAAACTGTAGACTCTGGAGATGAAGCAGAGGCAGCCCCGGGAGAGCCTGGAAGGGGTCCGAGGAAGGGGGGCAGGAGGAAGCTTCAGCCTAGAGGAAAGACACAACAGCAGGGCGTCCTATGTCCCCCAGCACAGCCGAAGGCGAGCAAGGGAGCATCAGGTGGTCAGGTGGGCTCACGCCTCCACCTGCTCAGACTGGAGGCCTCCTAACACCGGGTGAGCCCATGACCCCAATGTGTCACCAGGGAAAGCACTTCCTTCCCCCAGGCTGAGACTCCTCCACCCTGGAGGGCGACCAGGGTGTCTGGGGGACCTGTCAGGGACACTGCCCAGCACACAGCTTGCCCCAGAGCCTCGTGTCCCCTGGGCCTGCAACCGGTCCCCCATGGGGAGGCAGGTTGTCCCGTGACACAAGCAGGGGACCCCACATGACGCACGCCTGGGAAGCACCTTCCACCCCAGGCAGCCCTGGAAGGGTCTGGGCAGCCCCCAGGGCAATAACTGCGGCCCTAAATGACACGGAGGCTCTGAAAACCAGACTGTCGTGGGAAGCGCAATGCAACGCGGGGGCCAGAACCTGCAGGCCGAAACGAACAGGGCGGTGCTGCTGAAAAGAAAGACTAAGTGGGACCCAAGTCTCCTCAGGTATTAGACACGGGTCCTGGTAACAGAGAGAGCCATGTGTCGTTCCAGGAGTCGGGACACTCACACCAGCAGTGAGAGAACGTCACCAACACTGTGACTAGACATTGGAATTTTCCAGCATAGACGTCAAAGCAGTCATCATAAAGCACTTCAACGAGCAACCACAGTTCTCCTGAAACAAATGGTAAAAGGTAGAAATCTCCACAAAGAAATGGAAGTTATACAGAGAACTAAATGGAAACCACAGAGCCGTGTTGTAGGTTGAATTATGCAGCCCCGAGAAAACATGTTCTTAGCCTGACTTGCACCTCGGGGGTGACTCACTGCAAGGAGGAATCGCGATGTCACTGGTCAAGCTGGGGCCCCACTGCTTAAAGGGGCCTTAATCCAGGCACTAGGATATTTTATAAGCAGAAAAAATTCAGAATCAGAGGAGGAGAGCCCAGGCGCAGGCAGGAGTCTGCAGTCAGTAGGCACAAGAGAGCAGAGAAGACATCTCCATGTGATGGGACAGCCAAGGGACCCAGGACCGAGGGGACAGCCAGGGAAACCAAGAAACAGGGACAGGCAGGGAAACCAAGAACCAAGAGGACAGGCAGGGAAACCAGGGAGCAAGGGGACAGGCAGGGAAACCAAAGAGAGAGGGGACAGCCAAGGGAAACCAAGGAGGGAGGGGACAGCCAAGGGGCTTGTCATAGTCAGGTCCATGTGTCAACTTGGCCAGGTGGTGGTGCCCAGTCATCTGGTTAGGCAAGTGCTGGCCTGTCTGTAGCTATGAGGACATTTCATGGACTTAAATCGTGATCACGCTAGCTGCATCCACAGCTGATTGCATTTGTAATCAGCTAAGGGGAGTATCTTCTGCAATGAATGGTGCTTAATCTAATCACCAGAGGCTTTTAAGAAGGTTTCAGAACAGACATTCACTCTTCGTGCTTCAGCCAGTGAGCCTCTCCTTTGGAGTTCATCCAGACCCTTCATCAGAACTGCCAGCTTCACTCCTGCCCTACAGATTTTGGACTCTTCCATTCCCACAGTTGCCCAGCCAGCCACTCCTGAGAGTTCGTTGAGAACCTTCATCAGAGTTGCCAGCTTGCAACCTGCCCTACAGACCTTGGACTCCACATTCCCATGCTTACAAGAGACACTTATGAATTTGCATCTATGAATATCTCCTGCTGATTCTGCTTCTCTAGAGAACCCTAGCTAATACAGCTTGGTAATAGGAGTGGTTCTTAAGAAACAGAATCTTAAAAATGGGTTTTTACAATTGGTTTTCTGCTATGACTGGACTCAAAGGCACTAAGGACTCTTTTCCCCATAATTAGAATGACAGTGCCAATCCATGGGGTGAGCTGGCAAAAGAGGTAGTCAAAATGTCACCATTGGATTCTTCTAATGCTTCGCTCATACAAAGCCAGGCTCTGGGGAATAATGTTTTTGACACCTTTATGGAGTTTTGTGGAAATAGGAGGTTTAGAGATATTGGCTGGTTGTTGTTAGATGTGCTGTATACATTGATGAGTGAAAGGGATGGGTTGAAGGCTTCAAATGAGAATCTTAGGTGCCTTATGACAGGTTAAACATTTCTGTGAGTGTCCTGAAGGAAAATCTTATTTCCTGCAGCTGTCGACTTGAGATCTCTGCAAATCAGACTCAGAATCTCATGGTTAGAGTAGCAACTTTACAACGTAAATCTCAATCTTGCATGGTGTCTGTCGTTAAAGTGAGGGTGTTGGTTGGAAAGGAGGGCGTTTATTGGAAAGGAACCCTGAAAAATGGATGGTGACATATGGATTAATGATGGCAGTGGAGAGGTTGAAACCCTAGATCATGCTGAGTCTTCTCTAGATAACCCTGTAGCAGTCTTCCCTGAAAACATAGCCACCCCACCCCCAGCCTGCCCTGGAGTTGGCCACCCAACCTCCACCTGAAGGGATTAGCTCTAGAGTGATTAATCCTGTTTCACCACATGAAACTGCAAACTAATGGCCTGAAGCAGTTGACTTGGAAGATACTTCTAATTATTTTCATGACCCACCCCCACAACCCCTCTTTTCTTCCAGAACTATAACTAGACTAAAGTCTCATTGGGCCCCAAAAGGTGAGGTACAAAGTGTCACACATGAGGAGGTACATTATACTCCAAAAGAACTGCATGACTTTTCCAATCTATAGAGACAGAAATCAGGCGAATATGTGGGAATGGATATTAAGGGTGTGGGATAATGGGGTGGGAGGAATATAAGGCTGGATCAGGCTGAATTGATTGATATGTGCCCACTAAGCAGAGATTCTGCATTCAGTGTTATAGCTCAAGGGGTTAGAAAAGGTATTAACAGTTTATTTGGATGGTTGGTTGAAACATGGATCAAAAGGTGACCGACATTACCTGAGGTCGAAATGCCAGAACTGCCCTTTATAATGTAGATGAGGGGATCCAGAGGCTTAGAGAGATTGGAATGTTAGAGTGGATTTATCATGCAAAACCTGCTCTTACACCCCAGGAATGTCCAGAGGATGCACCTTTTACAAGAACTGTGACAAATAAATTTGTGAGACTTAGTGCCATCATCCCTGAAGAGCTCTGTAGTTGCACTTCTCTGTAGGTCAGATATTACTGTAGGAACTGCTGTCACTGAGCTGGAATCCTTAGACACCATGGGGATGACCAGATCCTGAGTTGGCAGAAGCCAGGTGGCAGCACTTAATTGCCAAAGATGAGGTGGACATGGCTATCATAATGAACAGCAGACTCAAAGCAGGAGTCAAAATAATCTGACTTGCAGAGATTTGTGGCATTGACTAGTAGATCATGGGGTACCTAGAAATACAATAGATGGGCAGTCTACTAAATTCTTGTTTGAGCTGTATAAGAAAAAGAGTTCTAAGTTACGTGAACAGAAGTCTAACTTGAATTACAAAAATAGAGAGTCCCAGGCCCTTAATCAGTTTCCATACTTGAGACAGTTATAGACCCAGAGTCCCTTGAATGAGGGGGAGGCCAGGTTCCTTTGGGGAGGACCCTGTTACACTGCCACAAATTTATACTGTTAATATTCCTCCAATACTTCCCCAAAGAGACTGATAGCCTGTGCATTGGGGAAAAGGAAATGAGCAGATACTTTTGATATTACCAGACACTAGTTCAGAGTGATTCCAGGGGACCCAAAATGTCACTCTGGTCCACAAGTCAGAGTGGGGGCTTATGGAGGTCAGTTGATCAAGGAAGTTTTAGCTGAGGTTCATCTCACAGTGGGTCCAGTGGGGCCCTGGACCCATTCTCTAGTCATTTCCCCAGTTCCATAATGCATAATTGGAATAGAAATACTCAGCAACTGGCAGAATCCCCACATTGGCTCTCTAACTCGTGGAGTGAGTAGGAGAGGCCACATGGAAGCTGCTAGAACTGCCCCTACTTAGCAAATTAGTAAATCTGAAGCAACACCAGATTCCTGGAGGGATTGCTGCAGTTACTGCCACTCTTAAGGACTTGAAGGATGCAGGGGTGGAGATTCCCATCACATCCCCATTCAACTCCCCTATTTGGCCTGTGCAGAAAACAGATGGGTCTTGGAGGATGACAGTGGATTATCGTAAACTCAACAAGGTGATAACTCCAACTGCAGCTGCTGTTCCAGATGTGGTATCATTGCTTGAGCAAATCAATACATCCCCTGGTACCTGGTATGCAGCTATTGATCTGGCAAATGCTTTTTTGTTAATAGCTGTTAGTAAGGACCACCAGAAACAGTTTGCTTTCAGCTGGCAAGGTCAGCAATATACTTTCCTATATCAGGAGTATATCTACTGCCTAGCCCTATGTCATAATCTTGTCTGCAGGGACCTTGATCGTTTATTCCTCCCACAAGACATCACATTGGTCCATTATATTGATGATATCATGTTGATTGGACCTAGTGAGCAAGAAGTAGCACCTACTCTAGACTTATTGGTAAGACATTTGCGTGTCAGAGTATGGGAGATAAATCCAACAAAAATACAGGGGCCTTCCACCTCAGTGAAATTTCTAGGTGCCCAGTGGTGTGGGGCATGTCGAGATATCCCTTCTAAGGTGAAGGATAAGTTGTTGTATTTGGCCCGTCCTACAACCAAAGAAGAGGCACAATGCCTAGTTGGTCTCTGTTCTAGTTTGCTAGCTGCCAGAATGCAACACACCAGAGACAGATTGGCTTTTAATTAAAGGGGATTTATTTCATTCATTCTTCAGAGGAAAGGCAGCTAACTTTCAACCAACGTTCTTTCTTATGTGGGAAGGCACAGGGTGATCTCTGCTGGCCTTCTCTCCACACCTCCGGGTTCCAACAACCTTCCCTGGGGTGATTTCTTTCTGCATCTCCAAAGGCCTGGGCTGAGCTGCGAGTGCTGAGATGAGGTATGTTGAGCTGCTTGGGCTGTGCTATGTTGAGCTCTCTCATTTAAGCACCAGCCAATTAAATCAAACATCATTTATTGCAGCAGACATGCCTCCTAGCCGACTGCAGATGTAATCAGCAACAGATGAGGTTCATGCCATTGGCTCATGTCCACAGCAATAGATCTAGGCACCTTCACCTGGCCAAGTTGACAACTGAATCTAATTACCACAGTCTTTTTGGATTTTGATGACAACATATTCCTCATTTGGGTGTGCTACTCTCCATTATCTAGTGACCAGAAAAGCTGCTAATTTTGAATGGGGACCTGAACAAGAGGAGGCTCTGTGACAGGTCCAGGCTGCTGTACAAGCTGCTCTGCCTCTTGGACCATATAATCCAGCAGATCCAATGGTGCTGGAAGTGTCAGTGGCAAATAGAAATGCTGTCTGGAGCCTTTGGCAGACCCCTATAGGAGAATCACAGTGCAGACCCTTGGGATTTTGGAGCAAAGCCTTACCATCTGCTGCAGATAACTACTCCCCTTTTGAGAAACAGCTTTTGGTCTGCTCCTGGGCCTAAGACTGAATGCTTAACCATGGGTCACCAAGTTACCATGAGACCTGAGTTGCCTGTCATGAGCTGGGTGTTGTCTGACTCACCAAGCCATAAAGTTGGGCGTGCACAGCAGCACTTTATTGTAAAATGGAAGTGGTATATTAGAGATAGGGCCAGAGCAGGTCCTGAAAGCACAAGTAAGTTACATGAGAAAATGGCCCAGGAGACAATCGCCCCCACTCCTGCCACATTCCCTTTTCTTTCCCAGACCAGAGCTATGGCCTCTTGGGGAGTTCCTTACAGTGAATTGACTGAGGAAGAGAAAAGTCAGGCCTGGTTTACAGATGGTTCTGCACGATACGCAGAGACCACCCAAAAGTGGACAGCTGCAGCACTACAACCCCTTTCTGGGATGTCTCTGAAGGACAATGGTGAGGAGAAATCCTCCCAGTAAGCAGAACTTTGCACAGTTCACCTGGTTGTTCATTTTGCTTGGAAGGAGAACTGGCCAGAGGTGCATTTGTTTACTGACTCGTGGGCTGTTGCTAATGGTTTGACTGGATGGTCAGAGACTTGGAAAGACCATGATTGGAAAATTGGTGACAAAAAGGTCTGGGGAAGAGGTATGTAGGATTGACCTTTTTGAGTGGGCTAAAAACATGAAGGTATTTGTGTTCCATGTGAATGCCCACCAGAGGGTGACTTCAGCAGAGGAAGGTTTTAATAATCAAGTGGATAAGATGACCCGTTCTGTGGATACCAGTCAGCCTCCTTCCCCAGCAACTCCTGTCATTGCCCAATGGGCTCATGAACAAAGTGGTCATGGTGGTAGGGATGGAGGTTATGCATGGGCTCAGCAACATGGACTTCCACTCACCAAGGCTGACCTGGCTACAGCCACTGCTGAGTGCCCAATCTGCCAGCAGCAGAGACCTACACTCAGCCCCTGATATGGCACCATTCCCAGAGGTGACCAGTCAGTTACATGGTGGACCACTCCCATCATGGAAGGGGCAGTGATTTGTTCTAACTGGAATAGACACATACTCTGGATATGGGTTTGGTTTCCCTGCATGCAATGCTTCTGCCAAAATTACCATCCATGGGCTTACAGAATGCCTTATTCATTGTCATGATATTCCACATAGCATTGCTTCTGATCAAGGAACACACTTCACAGCAAATGAAGTGCAGGAATGGGCACATGCTCATGGAATTCTCTGGTCTTACCATGTTCCCCATCATCCAGAAGCAGCTGGGTTGATAGAACGGTGGAATGGCCTTTTGCAAACTCAATTACGGTGCCAACTAGGTGGCAATACCTTGAAGGGCTGGGGTAATGTTCTCCAGGAAGCTGTGTATGCTCTGAATCAGCGTCCGCTGTGTGGTGCTGATTCTCCCATAGCCAGGATCCATGGGTCCAGGAATCAAGGGGTGGAAATGGGTGTGGTACCACTCACTATTACCCCTAGTGATCCACTAGGAAAATTTTTGCTTCCTGTCCCTGTGACCCTGAGCTCTGCTGGACTACAAGTTTTAGTTCCAGAAGGGGGAATGCTTCCACCAGGAGAAACAACAATGATTCCATTGAACTGGAACGTAAAACTGCACCTGGTCATTTTGGGCTACTCATGCCACTGGATCAACAAGACAAGAAGGGGATTGCATTACTGGCTGGGGTGATTGACCCTGGCTATCAGGGGGAAATAGGACTGCAAGTACACAATGGAGGTAAATGTGCTGGTTTGAAAGGATTTATGTCCCCTAGAAAAGCCATGTTTTAATCTAAATCCCATTTCATAAAGGAAGAATAATCCCTATTCAATACTGTATGTTTGAAATTCTAATCAGATCATCTCCCTGGAGATGTGATTTAATCAAGAGTGGTTGTTAAACTGGATTAGGTGAAGATATGTCTCCACCCATTTGGGTGGATCTTGATAAGCTTCTGGAATCCTATAAAAGAGGAAACATTTTGGAGAATGAGACAGATTCAGAGAGAGAAGAGCAGAATGACATAGCCACGAGAAGCAGTGAGTCCACCAGCCGGTGACCTTTGGAGATGAAGAAGGAAAATGCCTCCCGGGGAGCTTCATGAAACAGGAAGCCAGGAGAGAAAGCTAGCAGATTATGCTATGTTCACCATGTGCCCTTCCAGATGAGAGAGAAGCTCTGACTGTGTTTGCCATGTGCCCTTCCACTTGAGACAAAAACCCTGAACTTCATTGGCCTTCTTGAACCAAGGTGTCTTTTCCTGGATGGTTTAGATTGGACATTTCTATGGACTTGCTTTAATTGGAGCAATTTCTTGGTCTTAGAACTGTAAACTAGCAACGTATTAAATTCCCCCTTTTAAAAGCCATTCCATTTCTGGTATATTGCATTCCGGCAGCTAGCAAACTAGAACAAAGAGTTTTCCTGGAATACAGGAGATCCCCTAGGGTGTCTTTTAGTACTACCATGCCCTGTGATTAAAATCAATGGAAAACTGCAACAACCCAATCCAGGCAGGACTACCAATAGCTCTGAAACTTCAGGAATGAAGGTTTGGGTCACCCCACCAGGGAAAGAACCATGGCCAGCTGAAATGCTTGCTGAGGGTAATGGAAACATAGAATGGGTAGTGAAAGAAAGTAGTGATAAATATGAACTACGACCACGTGATCAGTTACAGAACCGAGGACTGTGATGCTGTTTTCTTCATGTTGTAGTATTTAAGTTGTAAGATATTAAACTTAAGAGTGAATATTACCCAAGGACTTTCACCCTATTCTGGGGAGATTTAATGCATTTTTGGTTTTATGTGAGACAGTTGAGTATTGTTAGGTGAGGAAAAAAATGTGTCTGTTATTGTTTTCTATTTAGAGATTAAGTATGGTTTAAGGTGATGTGTAAAGCTGCCAAGTGGACAAGGGTGGACTCTCACGGTCAAGTTCATGTGTCAACTTTGCCAGATGTTGGTGCCTGATTGTCTGGTCGGGCAACCTCTGGCCTTCTGTTGCTCTGAGGATATTTCATGGACTTAAATCATGATCACGTCAGCTGCATCCACAGCTGACTGCATTTGTAATCAGCTGAGGGGAGTGTCTTCTGCAATGAGTGACACTTAATCTAATCGCCAGAAGGCTTTTAAGGAGGATTTAAAAGAGACAGGCTCTCTGTTTCAGCTGGTGAGCCTCTCCTTTGGAGTTCATCCAGATCCTTCATTGGAGCCGCCAGCTTCACAGCCTTCCCCATGGATTTGGACTCTTCCACTCCCACAGTTGCCCAGCCAGCCTCTCCTGGGAGTCTGTGGAGGGCCTTCATCGGGGTTCCAGCTTGTGCCCTGCCCTGTAGACCCTGGACTCTACATTCCCACGGTTATGCTTTGTGTGGATGGAGCGGCTTCCTGGGAGGGTTTTCCAGGTGCATAGTGTCCAGAGCCCAGATGGGGATGGTCCTGGGCATTCGGTGGAGGTGGATGGTGACCAACAGACTGAGATTAGACGGAGGATGGAGGCCTAGGGTCCGGGGGCCAGGGTGTAGGTGGACCCGGGCCTGGAGGAGACAGTGAGAGGGGACAGGGCCCAGGACCCACCTGGGCATGGAGAGCAGGTGCCTCCAACCCAGCCCTAGAGCCTGGTGTCCTCTGTGGGAGAAGCAGGTCAGGAGCGGGCGGTGGCTCGGAGCAGCTCCTTGGACCCCAGAAGTCCCACCCTGAGAGATGGCCACGGCCAGTGGAATGGCCGGACGGGAGCTGACGACTGTCCTGGAGGAGTGCCCTGGTCTAAGGACCCTCCCAGGGCTTCTGTGGCCCATCCCAGTGCAGGAGGGGCTCAAGTGGCTGCCCCACTGCTCACCGGTTCCCAGGGTTCAGACCCTCCAGAGCCAAGCCCCTGGGTCTGCTCCCAGGCTTGCGGGGTGGCCCGCTTTCCTCACCTGCTGTCCC
>PVIY010054414.1:0-14230 GCA_004026745.1 Myrmecophaga tridactyla
GTTAAAATAAATTCAGTTTGAAATGCTAGTGGTAAATGAAAGCGAGGGGTAAGGGGTATGGTATGTATAATCTTTTTTTTCTCTATTATCGTTTTATTTCTTTTTCTGTTGTCTTTTTATTTCTTTTTCTAAATCGATGCAAATGTTCTAAGAAATGATGAATATGCAACTATGTGATAATATTAAGAATTACTGATTGAATATGTAGAATGGAATGATATCTTAATGTTTTTTTGTTAATTTTTTTAATTAATAAAAAAAGCTAAAAAAAAAAAAATGAGAAAACCGAGGCACGAGGTGCCGAGGTCCTTGTCCAAGGCCCTGGGCTGCCCACGTCGGAGCCAGGGTGGGGGCAGCAGGTGCCAGGCCCCCCACTCCGCCTGGCCAAGGGCCCGGTCAGCAGGACCCCAGAGTTTTGTGGAGAAACTGGGACAGAGAGAGGGGCACTTGCCCGAGTGGCACAGCCTGGGGGCAGACGACCTCTGCCCGGGACCCCTGCCCAAGACCCCCACCTGGGACCCCTGCCTGGCCTGGGACCCCCGCCTGGGACCCGTGCCCGTCGGCTGCAGCATTCACAAAGCACAGCAGCCGCGCACCGAGAGGCGCCCGACCCTGGTGTCCGGATGGTGCCCTCGACCGTTCTGCCGGCCCCCACTGGTCCCTCTGCCCTCAGAGGCCAGACCCACCTCCGTGTGCTGCCACACGGGAGGAGACCCAGCAGATGTGCGTGGGGCGCGTGGAAGTGCCCATCCCAGTGGGGGGGTGGTAGAGCCACCCAGCGGGGCCTTTAATGCTCACCCCCCACCCTGAAGGAGCCTGAAGGAGCCGACCGAGGCTTTGGGGTTGTCACCTGCAGGTGCCCAGCCTGGCAGCCAGGCCTGCTGCTCCTCGCGTGGCCGACCCAGGGCGGGCCCCACCATCCGGAAGGCGAGTGACCCGCCCGGCAGACACCACGGCCAGGGGTGCCGGGTAGGCCTCCAGCCCGTTTTCTCACATGCCCTACGACCCCGCCCCCCCGACCCCGCAAGGAGACTCCATGGAGCTCCTAGAGCGAACCCAGGAGGACGAAACCCCAAATCCCACAGACCAGGAGGACAACCATGGAAGTCACGGCAGTGGGACGCGAGTGGCCGGGAGGCAGCGATGTGCATGCCTTGGCGATAAAACGCTTTATGAAAGCATAAACATAAATATGGAGGTTATTCTTACACATTAAGTAGATATCACCTTGTTAGTCAAGATGTAGTGGAGAGTCTGGAGGGAACTGCCTGAAAATGTAGAGCTGTGTTCCAGTAGCCGTGTTTCTTGAAGATGATTGTATAATGATACAGCTTTCACAGTGTGACTGTGTGATTGTGAAAACCTTGTGTCTGATGCTCCTTTTATCTACCTTGTCAACAAAGGAGTAGAACATATGGAATAAAAATAAATAATAGGGGGAACAAAGGTTAAAATAAATTGAGTAGATTGAAATGCTGGTGATCAATGAAAGGGAGGGGTAAGAGGTGGTGCTGGTTTGAAATGATGTGTGTCTCCTAGAAAAGCCATGTTTTAATCCTAATCCTATTTTGTAAAGGCAGCCGTTTCTTCTAATCCCTATTCAATACTGTATGTTTGAAACTGTAATCAGATCATCTCCCTGGAGATGTGATTTAATCAAGAGTGGTTGTTAAGCTGGATTAGGTGATGACATGTCTCCACCCATTTGGGTGGGTCTTGATAAGTTTCTGGAGTCCTATAGAAAAGGAAACATTTTGGAGAATGGGAGATTCAGAAAGAGCAAAGCAGAACGACATAGCCACAAGAAGCAGAGTCCACCAGCCAGTGACCTTTGGAGATGAAGAAGGAAAATGCCAGAAGAGAAAGTTAGCAGGTGACGCCTTGTTCGCCATGTGCCCTTCCAGATGAGAGAGAAGCCCTGATCGTGTTCGCCATGTGCCTTCTCACTTGAGAGAGAAACCCTGAACTTCACCAGCTTTCTTGAACCAAGGTATCTTTCTCTGGATGCCTTAGATTGGACATTTCTATACACTTGCTTTAATTGGGACATTCTCAGCCTTAGAACTGTAAACTAGCAACTTGTTAAATTCCCCTTTTAAAAAGTCATTCCATTTCTGGTATATTGCATCCCGGCAGCTAGCAAGCTAGAACAGGGGTATAGAAAAAAATAGGGGAAACAAAGGTTAAAATACATTGGGTAGATGGAAATACTAGAGGCCAATGAGAGGGAGGGGAAAGGGGTATGGTATGTATGAATTTTTTCTTTGTTCTTTTTATTTTCTGGAGTGATGCAAATATTCTAAAAAATGATCATGGTGATGCATATACAACTATATGATGACATTGTGAGCCATTGATTGTATACCATACATGGAATGTTTGTATGTTAAGAATGTTCATGTTTGTATGTTGTTTTGGTTTGATAATACAAAATAAATTACATTAAAAAAAAAGTGGGATGTGCTGCCAGAGGGGCCTGATGGCTTGAACTCAGTGTTCTCCTAAAGAGCCCAGCAGCTTTGTTACACTTGGTGGTGCAGCAAAGCAAGTATTTTAACAAATAAATATGAATGCCTACTATGTGCCAGCAAGTATTCATTGAGTGCCTACTATGGGTCACAGCACTGAACAAAACAGACAAAAAGAAAACAAAAATTCCTGTCCTCAGGCAACTGATATTCTAGTAGGGGACAGATATTTAATAAAAGAAAAAAAATACATATGGCTTGTTAGATACTGATAGTGCTAAGGAGAAAACTCAGCCAGGAACGGGGACGGGCGTTAGGGATGCTAGGAGTTAGATGGGGTTGGGGGACTGAGGGGCTGGTGCCTGAGCACACCTGAAGGATGTGAGGGAGTGAGCCATGGGGGTCTCTGGAGAAGAAGGGACCCTGGCAGGGGGAAAGCAAGTGCAAAGGGCCTGAGGCAGCACCAAGCCTGGGATCACTGAGAAGAGCGCGAGCGGCTGGAACCACATCCGCGAGGGCCAGCTGAGGGCCGAGGGGACTGGCCAGGTATGCAGGCTTGGGTGCCACCGCGAGGGCTGGGCCTCTGGGCTGGGGGCCCTGAGCCAGGGAGGAGATGGGTCTGACTTTAACAGGACAGGGAGGCAAGGGCAGAAGCAGAGACCAGTGAGTGAGGTGGTGCCCGCCTGGTGCAGGGAGAGACCCAGCAGCTGTGACTTCTGGGGGCATGCTGGGTGTTAAAAAGACGGGAACAGCCAGCTGGCGCGCATGTGTTGGTGTCAAAAAAGTTTGAGGGCCATGTCTTAAAGGTCAGGCAGAAGGGACAGAGATCCCTCCTGAAAAAGGAAAAAATGCGCAGAAGTGAGCAGGTGACCTGAGACCATGCACCCTTAAACGTGGCTTCGGGCAGCGGAGAGGGTGCCCGAGTTCAGGCCCGGGACGGCTGTCCCGCAGGCAGTTACTGACCCCTGCCCGGCTCTGGCTCCTCGTGGAGTCCCGCGGGCACGCCGCCCTCGCCGTCCTGTGCACTCTTAGCCCTGCCCGGGCCGCCTCCTTGGACAGATCTAAGCTGGAGCTGGGGAATGAGAAACATTTTCCTCTCGGGCCAGTTTTGGGGAACTGGAAAGGACCCACCCGGCCCCAGTGTTTCTAAACGCAGAAAGTCGGCAGAACGGCCCTATCGGTTTGGCGTGGCTGACGGGTCAGGGACCCGCCTGGGCTGGGAGCGAGGGTGGCGGGCGTGCGGCGGGGGGTACGCGCCGTCCACACGGCCCCTCCTGGGTGGGGCGGGGCCCCTTCCACAGGTGGGAGGCGGAAGTTGAGGGATTTGTGTGCAAGGTCCCGTGCCCGGAAGTGGGAATCCCTTTGGACGACGGGATTTTTGAGGCCCTGGGCCTGAGCACACGAGCTGGCACAGGTCTAACGGTCAGCTCTGCAAGGGACAGGCCACAAGAAGCAGGCACACACTCAGCTTCACTGCACACTGTGTACATTATGTAAATTTATAGATTATTTCTACCATACAGATGCATGCGTGTAAATGCCCTCTCAAGCATAGTAAAATGTAGTAAAAAAATTAGGCACTGATGAGTTTGGAGTATTTTCCACCTTTGTTTTAGTAAAATTAATTGTAAATGTATATAATTTATTTTAAAATAAAGGCTGTGTTTAACAACCAGCTCAAACAACTCCTGCACTCTTGACGACCGGCTCTCCTAAGCAGCTGGAGCTGGCTGCAGCACATGGGGACCACGGGGCAGAGAGAGCCCCGAGTCCGGAGGAGACCGCTCTCCCCCTCCACCAGGAACCGAACAGCTCAGCACGAGAGGCTGGACAGCCCCGGAGGTTCCCAGAGACGGCGTGTGGACCTTGGCGCGCTGGGGTGGGCAGTGGTGGCAGGGAAGCCTCTGTTTTTGCACACCTGAGTGTGTGGTGGGAACCTGTTAGGTGTGTGCTGCTGCACGTCTCTTCCCAACTCCACCGTCAGGCTTCGAGTTGGTAGCGTGAAATTGGCCACAGCGGGAATATTTACACTATGGAAACTGGCAAAGAGGAAGGAGGAGATGACAAATGGTGCAGGTGAGCAGTTTGTGAGCAGCCTTTGGAGTTCCCCAGAAAGACCTGGGGGACCCTGGGCAGGGGTGAGTTTCTAGCCACGAGTGGCAGGGACTCCGGCTTAGATCATGAGGCACCAACACCGAGAATCCCTACCAACTTTCAGCGGCTCACCAGGCCCCGAAGCTTGCAGGGCTGGCCGTCTTGGCCACACTACAGGTCAGGCAACCATTTCTGCAAGCCCAGCTCCATTCCAGCCCCCGACCGGCGCCTTCCTGGTGGCTCTGGGAATGCACGGCAGTTTCCTCCTCTCTAAACGTCTGTTTTACTCTCAGACACCCTCATCCAGTTTAGAGGTTAGTGGCCCCGACCAGAATCACAGACTGACACTTGTAAAGCAACTGTAGAGATTTCCTAGAATAATCCCTTCCTTGTACAGATGGGAAAACAGACCGAGAGGAGGAAAGCTCCCGGAGGATGCCAGGGGCAGGCTGGTGAGGGTGACCCGCTATCCTGGCTTGCCCGGCTGAAGGACTTTCTGCAACGGGTCATTCATCCTAGGGCTGGGACCACAGCTTGGGTCTCAGCTCGGGTCTCAGCGCAGGCCCAAGGCCTGCATCGGCCCTGAGCGCACGCGGCCTGGGTAGTTACAGAGCAGCTGCAGGGTGGAATTTTCCAGGGGAAGAGAAAGAGCAGCCACATCTGGGTGCTGCAGCCTTTAAGTCTGCCCAGATGCCTGGCTCCCTGCCGCGGCCCTGGCGGGTATGTCCCGCGAGCAGTACCCGTCCCCTCCTCAGGCCCGGGAGAACCCAGCTGGCTTTATCTGCAGCCGGCCCACAGCTGCAGGGTGCAAATAACCTACAAGAACATCGGTATCCTTCCCAGGGGAGGCGGGGAGAGCATGTCCATGTTTCACAATCCCATTTCATCCAGAGGAACCGTACTGGCCCAGGATGATTTGAAACAGATTTTTGAAAAGACAAAATAAAATTGGAACAAAACCTAGGAGAGGCATATGCCACTGCCCCCATGCCCAGCACCCTCGCCCCTGCCGTTCACCCGCTCTCCCACTTCCCTGGGCGGCCAGTCCAGCAAATTGCAGCTCTCCTCATTCCAGCCACAGCTCCTGCCCAACCCCCGTGGCCGAGGCCGCTGTGGGGTTTGGCTGCAGCTTGCTCAGCCTGAGCTGTGGCCCTCCGCAGGCCAGGTCCCCTTCTCCTTCAGCCCGGCTTCCTGGGATAACACCATGGGGGCTCCACTGCAGTTCAGGGAAGGTCAAGTCGGAGAGACCTGCATGACCCTCACCTCTGCCTGCGCCCGGCTGTGTGACCTGGGGCAAGTGCCTTCACTTCTCTGTGCCTCTGCTTCCCCAGTGCCTGCAGGGACATTGATAACAGCTGCCCCACAGAGGGAAGAGCAATTCCCTGAGCACAAGCTGCCAAAGGGCCCCCGACAGCGCCTGGCAGAAGCAGAGGGGCACGAAGTCGCGGGCTCGTGAGGGTCCCTTCCAGCCCCTTCTCCAACGCCCTGAGCGGGACAGCCTTGTCCCTCCGCCGGCCTGAGCTCCAGCTGCCCTCCCGACCCCCAGCGCGTGGACCCCGTCGGACCCCGGGCCGCGCACTCACCACCTCGGCGGCCTCGGGAAGGAGCTGCGCTCGCGCCGGGCCAGGCCCTGTGCTGGGGGCCGCGGGCCCTGATACCGCTATCGGCGGAGACCAGAGCGCAGGCGGCCGTGCAGCCGGGCTTCCCGGAAGCCCCCCAGGGCCCTGCGCCCCCGGACGCGGCGATCGCCGGCTGCTGCCGCCCCGAGCTCTGCCGGGGGGCGGCCCATGCTGGACCCCGCGGGCCGGCCCTCAAGGGGCTGCGCCTGCGGCCACGGCCTGACTTAGCTCGGGGCGCCCGGCTCTGCTCGCGGGGTGGGGGCAAGTTTCTGCGGACTGCGCGGGGCGGACCCCACACAGCCGCCCGGCCCCGCCCCGCCCCTGCCCCACCCCTCCTCACGCCCCGCCCCCCCTCCCCCCACGCGCCCCGCCCCTCCTCACCTCGCCGCCCCCTTCTCACTTCCCTTCCCCCTCCCTTGTCCCTCCCCAGCTGGCCGTCACCCACCAGACCCCAGCCCCGTCCTCCGCGACCCCCGCGCGGCCGCCGTCACTACCTTTATTCTTTGTGGGGAAGGGTCAGGCGGCTTCGCGGCTTTTCTTCTTTTTTTAGCACCTCAATTTCAGGGTTGGGTTGGGCCCCGCCCGCTCCATGGCACTGCTACATATGTGCACGCGACGTGCGCGCGTGTGTGCACGTCCGTGTGTGTATGCACGTGCGTGTGCATGACTTCTACAAAGCCCCAACGTCTCTGTGTCCTGGGGTGGGTTCTGGGCCCCTCTTGTCACTGGGACGCGGCCCGGTGGCGCCGGGTACCTGGGGATGAGGCCCCCTCCGGCCTCGGCTCCGTCCCCCCACCAGGAAGGACAGAAAGTGACACCCACACACCCACATGCACACACGCATCCACGCGCACACACGCACATGCCCTGGCACGGGTCCCCAGCGGGCAGCCTGCTGTGGATGGAGCGGCACAGGGGGCTGGGGACATCCCCCGGCCATCCAGCGTGGCTGGTTGTGAACGGCGGACTTTCACGTGTGGAGGCCCTTGAGGCGCTGCTGTCCCCTGTACAAGTCTCATTTCTAGAAATGAAAATGACTCGTCATGCTTGTGTCCAGCAGCTTCCTTCCTTCGGGACCCTACCTCGGCCGGGAGATTTCATCCCAACCGTCCACCTCCTCGGAAACTCAGAGCTGTCAGTCACAGCCCAGAAATAACCCGATTCTGAGGCCCAGCCCCAGACATGCTGCAGACACAGGGGATTGAACCACCTGGGGAGGGCTGCCTGGACGCCTGGGCCACCGGCGCCCCATGATGGTGGAGGGGAGGAGACCACCCCAGTCTCCCCACCCCGGGCCTCCTGGAGATGTGGAGAGGATGAACCGTCCGGATGCGGAAGTGACATGTCTGGGGCCTCTGGTCATCGAGGGTGTGGCCTGGTCAGAGCGTGTTGGGACAAGCACAGCAGGGCTCACACCGGCCTCCCCGGGGAGGGCCCAGGCAGCCCTGCAGCAAGCTCTGAGAGGGGCCGTGACTTCGTGCCGCGGCGGTCCCCCTTGGCCCAGGATGGGGTCTTGGTCTCAAGTGCTCCCTGCGCGGCTGCTGTCATTTGGCCGACTCCTGCGCAGCCAGGGGACAGCTGGTCTCCACTCTGGCCGCAGCCAGCAGCGCCAAGCAAGCCACACCTGCCGGATGACAAAGGTTTTCCATCCATACTTCCCTACTTCTCTCGCTGTCTGAAGTTTAGGAATGAGCCTACCAGATAAGGGGAAAAGGAACAAAATCCTATGAAAGCATGGACTAGACAGGGCTCTCTGCAGAATGTTTTCATAAATCTACAACTATTCTAAAATAAAAATTTTTAATATTTTTAGTGGACCCAGAAGAAAATGGGTCCATGTTGCTTTTAAAAGGCACACACACGGGCAGAAATAGAGAGAAAGCAAATGTTAGCAATTGGCAGATCTGGGTGAGGAGGTGTTTCGATTTGCTAAAGCTGCCGGAATGCAATACACCAAAAATGTGCTGCCTTTCACAACGGGGATTTATTCACTTACACATTTATAGTTCTAGGCCATGAAAATGTCCAAATTAAGGCAACAACAGGACGATACCTGGTCTCTGAAGACAAGCTCCTGGCATCTGGGACTCTTGTCACCAGGCAGGCACATGTCCCGTCTGCTGGTCCCTCACTCACTCCCAGTTTGGTTACTTTCTACCTCTGCCTCCAGTGGCCTCCCTCTCAGCTTCCCTGCGTGCTCTCGCAGCTTCTCCAGGGCTTTTCTGAGCTCTCTGGGCTTTTTCTGTCTTTCATCCTCTCATAAAGGGCTCTGGTAAAAGAATTGAACCCACCTTGCATGGCTGGGTCACGTCTCGATTGCAACAACTTCACCTGAAAGCACCCCAACAGTGTGCGCCCACAGGGGTGCACTAAAAGAGCCCAGGCTTGCCTGGGGAGCACACAGCCCTCAGCCACCACGGGGGGCTCGAAAAGCCCCTTGCAGAATTCTTTCAACTTTCCTGTAGGTTTGAAATATGTCAAAATAAAAAGTTGGGGGAGAAAGTGAATCAATTTAAAGAAAAGGACTAAGCACCCATGAGCCCAGATGGCAAATCCACAAGGCCAAAGCCATGCGGGTGGCGCCTGAGTTGGGCTGAAAGGTGCCCAGCAGATAGCAGGGATCTGTGACAATTCCAAATGGCCACTCAGGGCCCAGGACACCAATGCTCACGAGCCCCCCAGGAAGCCCTCAGGCCACCTTTCCTCCCCCCACCCCACGCCCTGTGGACCCTCCCCCTCTTCCGTCACGGCATTCCCATCTTTAGGCTGTGCTGACTTTCCACTGTGTTGCATCCTCGGGGTGTAAGCTGGCATCCTGCAGCCTCCCCCCAACAGGCTGGGTATTCTGGTACAGAGGATTGAGGAGGAAGCATTCAGGGGGAGACGGGCATAGAGATGAAGCCGAGCACCGCTGCGCATCTCACAGGCCAGCCGTAGGTGCTGGGACGCCCCACCACTGTGGGCAGGGTCTCGGAGGGTGGGTAAACAGAGGCTCGGTTTCCGGGTTTCCGTCCACATCCCAGTTCTCGTCTGGGCCCTCCTTCTGTCCTCTGGCCCTCAGGGTAAGGCTGCCTCACGGCCTCAGCTCCTCCCTACCATTTAGGACCATCTTAACCGCCCAAAGTGCCATCTCCCTCCCCCCTCACTGGACTTTCACCTGGCCACGAGCTGGCCCTCTGGAACCCACCCCATAAGGCCCTTTCTCCCAAAGTTTCTCGGTGTCCCCTCAGTGGGCTTGAGACCTCTCCCAGGCTTCCTCCTGCCAATGTGGGCACACAGGCCTAGTGCCCCCTCTCCAGGCCCCTATCTCCCCACACATAGACTAGGGGGTGACAGCAGTGCCTCACTGCGAGACCCCTATCCACTCCATGTATGGCCGCAGACCAGCAGGCAGGTCCACCTGCCGGCCGGAAGGGCAGCACCTGGGCCCGTCCCAGGCGGATCCCACAGGCTCCCCAGCGATCGGGACACAGGGTGTGCCTGAAAAGCACTGGCGGTTACGTGCTCCGGGGCTTGGACGTGGCGCAGCGCTGGCTCCTGTTAGCTTTTCATTGCCATCAGCCCCGTCCTTTCCGTAGCCCGCCTATTGCCTGCCTTCTCGGCCTTCTCCTTCAGCTGAGAGGCACCCACAGCACCTACAGCAGAGTGGGTGCTGGATACGTGATGGGTGAGCTCAGCCATTTGCCTGACTCCCCACGGCACAGCGGACAGGGGCCCAGGGGCTTCCCCATGTCCTAGCACCCTAAGGGCGTGGGAGCCATGGGCCCATGGGCAAAGGGTTGCCGCTCGGATGGGGCACCAGAGGCTTCGTGGGAAAAGCAAACCCCAAATACATCACACTTGGTAAAATCCACCATTTTCCTGAAGACAGCAGCATCAAACTCCTTTTTTCAAACTCGTCCATCTTCAGCCCTGTCAAAAGTCAGCTTCCTGGTGTTCCTGGAGAGAAACATTCCGATCCGTCCTCCCTTAGCCCTCTCCTCCACTCTCATCCCGAACCAAGGGCCTCACCTCAGGCACCCCGGACCCCGTGTCAAACACGGGTCTCAGCACATGGGAGCCTTAGGGACGATGCTCTCCCTCTGGCCTCAGCCAGGACATAAACCTTGGCTCAGCAGAGGAATGAGTCTGTCCTGGAATCTGGGAGCCTTATCAGCTGGGCGATTAGCAAAGGCCGAGCCCTGGCCTGGGAGAAAATCCCAGACACTCTGCATGCTCCCTTTGGGACACACCAGGGTCAAAAATTTTCCAGAACCAATCCCAGTGAAGTAAACAATTCTCTGCACGTGTCCACAGGGCTTCTAAGGACCTCACGCACTCCACCTGGTGACTGTCATTCCTTTACAAATGTAACATTGACAGAGATCTTTGCATTCCCAACATGACTTCGCCTGCTGAGGAATTCTGCACATCTCAACTTCAGAGCTGCCACTTCATTTTTGGACTTTTATGATAATACTCCCTAAATGCATCCTGTTCAATGCGAAGAGAGATCTTTGCACACACACACGTGTACACGCGTGCATATGCATTTTGTTTTCTACCACACATTTCTGGTAAACTGTTCAAATATGCAGTGCCGAGATTGCACCCTGATGCGGGAGGAGCTGATGAAGGCATCCTCTGCAAAGGCATTTTCTACAGCCCGACAGTTTACGCATTGCTGGAAACAATGGACTTAACGTGCACAGTTTATTTGAGTTGGCTGGGTTGAGGCTGTTTGGAATCTACTTTGGGGGGAAAATAAACCCTGCATGTGCTTAGATTTATAATTTATACTGAAAGCACAAATGCCTCGCCATGGGGCTAGACCGAGACCCACTGTGAGCTGGAGTCACCCCCCAGGCTGGTTTTGCTCCTTCAGGGAGGTGGTAAGAGATTACAAACTGCTTTTTAGCTAAACCACGTCCTCTTTCTTTTTTCCAGAGAAATGCCTGCGGCAGAAGCTGCGGACGTTCTGTCTGACCTGTGCACAAATGCCATGATCTGGCTTTTCCCGAGCTGGGCTTGCAGCGGGGCCTGCTCTGAGCCCAGCCCGAAGTGCCACCGGTTCCTGTGCTTGCGGGGAACCCGTCGCTGCTCTAAGTGCTCTGCATCCGCCCCACAGCACACCTTCATGGCCTCACCCTGGAAATAGCAGAGCCTTCCTCCAGGGGGTCTTCTCTAGAGTCTATGCACCCAACCCTTAGGCACTTTTCTCCTAAAATCTATACAATAACTCACCAGAAGTCTCCATTAACTTGATTTTTTTTTTTTTAATTTGTATATAGGAGGCACCAGGGATCAAACTCCAGACCTCCAGCACGGCAAGTCGGAGCTCTGCCTGCTGAGCCACGGCAGCCGCCCAACTTGGTTTTTTAATGCAGTTGAGTTGGGAGAGAAATTAGCAAATGGCAAGACAATAAAATAGTATTGTCATTTAACCAAAACTAAAATGAGATGTCTCTCCAAATTAAACCAAACCAAAGCAAACCTTCTAAGGTGTTACTCCAGGAGAGGAATGTATTCATCCTCATCTCCAGTTCTCCACCTCCATCTCCATCTCCAAGCCCAGACGGTAGATGCCAAGGGCAGAGGAGGGCCCCGGGGTCCTAGGGGATCCCCCATCAATGCAAGAGGTCCAGCTCTGCCCTTCAGATTCCAGAATGAGGGGTTAGAAGAGTGCACTTCAGGGCGCTTGCTGGGCTAGGCCTGTCCAATAATAGCCCCATGCATCATTCCTCCATGTCGGCACCTGCAGCCCCTACGGTGTCCCGTCAAGATGTGGAGCTGAACGCTCTACCCACTTGGATCCTGGTGGCACCATGACTTGCTTTGACCAACAATGAGGCAGAAGGGACTGAGTGCCAGTTTTGGAGCCCAGGCCTTCAACGTGAAGCATCTGCCTTTGCTTTCATTCACTCTCATGGAACCTCGAGGCCACACATGGTGAAGACGCCCAGACTAGCTACCAGAAGGTGGGCAGCCATGGAGAAGAGCAGGACCACAGCAGGCAGCTGAGAACTGCCAGGTCTATGCCTGAGGCCCGCGCCAGCCCTGCGCCCGTATACCGATGATCTGGCTGCAGGAGTCATCCCAGCTAAGGCCAGCAGGAGAACTGGCCAGATTGCCCAGCCACGGAAGCATGGGAAACAGTTGAATCGTTGTTTTAAGCCATAAAAAATAAAAACTGCTAAAGCTGAAAAATTGTTAACAAAATTAAAACAAACGTTTTCTACTGAAACCAAGCTGTAAAGAGAATTCTTGTATGCCCCATTTCCCTCACCCCAGCAGATTGCAGAGGATTTACTGAAACACAGCTCTTAATACGTCCTTAGCTCATTTACTAAGATGCTGGTTGCCCGAGGGTGATTTTGCTTTCAACCACTCCTGCGTCTGGTTGCTGTTCTGCACATAAACAAGCTCTCCTTAGTACTGGGGCACAGATAAATCAGGGACAAACTGTCCTCTAGGAACTCCCAAGGCAGCAGAGGAGGTGAGCGAGAGCACACTATTAGATCATTAATTCATTCAACAAATCTGAACACCAGGAGCTGCATTAAGGGCTGGGAACACAATGATAGGTAAGTTCCAGGTCCAGGCCTAATGGGGTCTGTGCCGATTGAGGACAAGGTTTTACTAAAAAGAAAACACACAGACCTATGATTGCAAACGGGGTGAATGCTATGAAGCAGCAGCACAGGACTGTATGGAAGAGAATTAGTCTGGGGGTGGTGGCAGGAGTGTTGACCTGAAGTTGAGAGCTGAAAGGGAGGTGGAGCTACTGCGGCAAGAGGAAGGGACGCGTGTTCCCGGCAGAGGATGGCATGTTCCGGCAGCGCTCCCTAAGCAGTTAGGGTATCTGGGCTCACTGAGGACCTGACTCCATTTCATATATAAACACAGTGCTTCTGGCATGTCTTTACCACACCCTGAATTTTGCAGGAATGCCAGGGCCGTGTAGACGGAGACGAGGCTGAACTTCGCTTTGGGCATTCATCGTTCTGTAGTCACCACCCCGACAGCCGCTCCGCTGGAGGTGCTGGTAGCCAGGCCCCACACCGACCCCTGCATTTGCAGCTGCCACCCGCAGTGCTTCCAGGTGTGTGCAAGCACCAGCCTACACACAGGACTCGCCGCATTTTCATGCTAAAACATGTATTTTATTGTAACGTACTCTGTTTATTTTCCTTCATTTTATAGTTAGAGAATTGCATATATATGGTTTTCTGTTTTGTTTTGCTTTTTAAATTTCAAAGTACATTTTAACAAATAGTTATAAAACAGATTTCAGAGTTTGGTTTGGGTTACAGCTCCACAATTTCAGGTGTTTCCTTCTAGCTGATCTAAGACACTGGAGACTAAAAAGAAATATCAATATAAGGATTCAGCGGTCATACTCGTTTGTTAAGTCCTACATTTTCTGTTATAACTCCTCTCCTTTAATCCTTCAACCAATCTCAAGAGATATTTGGGTTATGCCCATTCTAACTTTTCCATGTTGGAGAGGGGTGTTGACAACATGGGATGGGGATGGAACTAGCTGATGCTCTTGGAGAGGCTGTGCCTCTGGGTTTTAGGACTTATCTGGCCTGGGAATCATATGAAGTTGTAGATTTCTTTTATTTTTAAAAATATTTTTATTGTAAAAACAACTTACAAACATACATTCTTGACATACAAACATTCCATACATGGTGTACAGTGAATGGCTCACAATATCATCACATAGTTGTGTATTCATACCATGATCATTTTTGAGAACATTTGCATCACTCCAGCAAAATAAATAAAAAAGAAAAAATTCATATATACATAGCCCTTACCCATCCCTCTCATTGACGACTAGTATTTCAATCTACTCAATTTATTTTAACCTTTGTTCTCCCTATTATTTGTTTATTTTTTATCCATATTTTTTACTCATCTGTCCATACCCTAGATAAAAGGAGCATCAGACACAAGGTTTTCACAATCACACAGTCACATTGTGAAAGCTATATCATTGTTCAGTCATCTTCAAGAAACATGGCTACTGGAACACAGCTCTACATTTTCAGGCAGTTCCCT